>CAUYPK010091564.1:0-16650 GCA_963574355.1 Loris lydekkerianus | reverse complement strand
AAATAAATGGTTAAAAATCCTGAATCCTTAGACTCCAAAACCCCTGATTATAAGGATTCAGGATTTATAAACATTTATTTACAAGACTTTACTGCCTTAAATGGGGTTTTCACTTAATTAAATGTGCCATTAAATATTGTGGGTTAAATATTAATAGTTCAGTGGAATACAGTTCAGTTCAGCCGCCTACCTCTTCAGCTCAGCTGCTATTTGTGGACTGAGCTGAAGCACCGCCCCCTCAAGCAGACGGCAGAAGATGACTGGAGACTACGTGCATTTGATTTGCGCACCGAATCAAATAACCTGTATGACCCGAGTATAAGCCGAGTTTGGGTTTTTCGGCACAAATTTTGTGCCGGAAAAACATGGCTTATACTTGAGTATATACAGTAGTTGGTTTTTTTCTTATGAGCTCAGATGTCTGATGGGTTCTAGTAAAGTTGTGATTTGTGGATTGGGCAGCATTTTTGTTGTAAGAGTTGGAGTGGTACTGGTTCTAGTTTTCTTCATCTCAAGCCAGAAGTAACACTGTTCTTAATAAACTAACCAAATGTCCATTAACAGTCAAATGGATAGATCTCTTGTGGCACATTTGCCCAGAGGACTGCTAGATAGCAATGAGGATGGAGGCATTATAACTACGTAAAACAATATGGCTATAACTTGTAAATATGTTAGATAAGCAGGCCAGTCACAAATGAGTACATACTGGATAATTCCATTTAGGTAAAGAACTGATCAATGCTCTTAAAACTCAGGAGAGCACTTACCCTTAGAGTGCTAGAGATAAAAATGGAGGATGAGTGGAGGCTTCTGAGGTACCAGAAATGTTCTGTTTCTTTAGCATTTGTTCTATAGCTTTATATTTCTGAAAATGAGAGCTATACTTGTAGAATATCCAGTTTTCTGTATGTGCATTATACTTTGTCAAAAATATTTTTAAAATTATGTATTACTATAATTAGAACACGAATTTATAACTTCCCAAATAGCTAGAGAAAATGAAAGCAGCTAAATCATAATTCTGAAAAGGACAGAAAATTAAGAGAGTTAAAGCTTATAAAACACAGCACTGAAGCCGAAAGACATCAGATATGGCAATAAATATAAATGCTTACATTTTTCCCCCACTCCAAGATAATAAAACACAATAAAGGTCATATATGTTTTCAATGACATAAAAATGCAAAAGAACTATGGGTGATTTCTTCTGTGATTTCTGCTTCTCTTCTTGAATCTTATTGTGCTGTCACAATGATGTTCTAGAGACAGTGTGCCCAATCCATTAAATGGTTTGTGGGCCAAAGATATTCTGAAGGTAGGTAGGGAAGGATAAGCCAGTGCCTGCAGAATGTTCAGTGTGTTGGAAGATGGTTCTCTAAGTGTCTCTCAAGTTTCTCATTTTTAAAGTGATACATTAACTGTCTCTAGTTGGGGCTGTCTTTTCAAGGATATTAGTATTAACAGTCTCAAAAGAACTCTTCTTCTGGAACACAGGGCAAGTGGGTTTACTGCCCATTATAAAATATTTGGCTTCCCCAAACTCACAATTCCTCTCCTATGATATTTCCTGTTAGTTTGTGGCTGCCTTTCATCCCCTTTGGGTTATCCTATGGGAATTTGGAACTGGAACAAATGCTGATACTCTGGCTGCTGCATTGTTATGGGTAATAAATTGCTCCTCATGTCTGATTCGAAAGTCTTACATCTTCCACCAACATACATACAACTGTGGCAGGCTGACTTGTTAGAATGTAAGAAAGGTAACATTTCAGAAGCCTTCATGATTCTTAACCCATAGGAATATGAAATATGCTTATTTGAGCAAATACAGTAGCAATGATGCTGTGGGACATGAAGAATGCCAGGAAAACTGGGTCTGTGAGGATGTGGGGTGAGAAAAGGGGAGTGAAGGAAGGAAAGAAAGATCCAGGCAGAAGAAATAGTATGAGTCAGGTTGACATTGTGTGGACAACAATGGTGAAGGGTGTTTCAATGTCACCCAACAACAGGGATCCTTCCTTCCTTCCTTCCTTCCTTCCTTCCTTCCTTCCTTCCTTCCTTCCTTCCTTCCTTTCTTTTTAGAGAGAGAGTCTCACTTTGTTGCCCTTGGTAGAGTGCCATGGTATTATAGCTCAATAGCAACGACAGATTCCTGGGTTCAAGTGATTCTCTTGCCTTGGCCTCCCAAGTAGCTGGGACTACAGGTGCCTGCCACAACGCCCGGCTATTTTTAGAGACAACATCTTGCTCTGGCTCAGGCTGGTCTTGAACCTGTGAGCTTGGGCAATCCACTGCCTCAGCCTCCCAGAGTGCTAGGATTATAGGCATAAGCCATGGTGCCAGACCTAACAGGGATGTTTTCATGAAGGCAACTCTATTGAAGGATGTTAAATAGAGGATAATGTCATCAGATTTAAGGTTCAGAAATGCCATTTTGGTAATACTGTAGGATGAGTTGGCTGGCCAAGACAGGGTGCAGGGAGCTCCAAGGACCAGTTGGGAACCACTGAAGTAGTCTAGATGAAGCACGTTGAAGTCTAAAGCAGGGAAAGGATAAAAGGAAGCAAGACTTCAGAGCATATTATTAAAGAATCAACTAGTTGTGTTGACAGAATATATTTTGGGTCTTCTCTAGGCTGAATCCCAGTTTTTCTGTCTGAAATACCTGAGTAAATGAAGGTACTATCTATCATAATAGATGATGAAGAAATAAAGACCCACAGGATCCATAAGAGTGCTTGGACTTAACGTATGTATGTAGATATTTTACTTAGAGAGAATGATCACTAGGTAGTATAAGAAGTCAGGATGCGTATTACACTTGTTTGACAACTAATAGTAAGTGCATTGGTGAGAGTTTTGTGGTCAGGGAGCTAGCAGTGGAACCTGGATAAATTGCTGGTTCAGTGGCCTTTTTATTCTGCTGACTGGACCTAGTCTTCAGCACCAGTCACAGGTCTCTTACTTACTCTCAAAGGATTGTGGCACTGTCTGGAAGATAAAGGAAGAGGAATCCTGACAGCTATATATTTTTCTTTATTTGACAAATATATTGTACCTGTTAGTTCACTGCTAACAGAAAGGGAGCAAAGGATTTATGTTTGACAATGTGAGTTTTCTTTCTTAATAAAATAGATCCCAAATGTATATTCTTAGGGGTGCTGATCTTAGAAGACCCAAGAAAAAAATATGCTCTACCATGAGGTGGATACTCATCTTTGAAGTTTCAAATCATTAGATGAAATTTGTTTGCTAGAGCACTAAATTTGTGTCTATGTAATCCTAAAACATTCTATCAAACAATTCATTGAAAACCGTGAGAAGCCATGTAAACCAGTTTTCTTGTTTTGACTTTTGCTATTATACACAGAGATTTTATTACTGTTTCCAAAACTAAGTTGTGGTATGGTCTCAGAAAGTCAATTTTCTGTCTGGTCCCCAGTTTAGAGCCTGCAACACAGTATAGTTTCACATAATGTCCGTGGAATTGTAAGATCTTTTATCATTCTATTACTCTGAGAGTGTTTGAGAGTTCCGGGGAAGAGTATGCAAAGAGTATAGAGGACGAGCCAGGTCAGAATATTGAAGAAATCCAATTCTAGGGACTAAGAGGACAAAGAAAAGCTAAAAAACAAACAAACAACAACAACAACAACAAAAAAAACAAACCAGTGAAGGAGCCAGGGAAGAAACATTTTAAAAGTATATTTCTATCTGTCTTTTTGTAAAAGAAAGCTCACTCTTAAGAATTCATGAACTTTAGGAGTTATTTGGTGATTAACTATTTTCCATGCTTGTAAAGGACCCTGTGAAAGAAAATTAAAACATGAGAAATTTCAGTTGGGTATAAAAAATTACATTTCTGTTTAATGTAAGGAGAAGGAGAAATTTTATCCCAAACTCTTTCCAAAATTAGTCATTAAAAGGAACATAATTTTCCAGTCTTATTTTGTCTACTTTGAAATGCCTTCAGTCCTGATTGTACCCATTATTCTTTGTCTGTATTTTCATTGCCATATTTCTTGTTTCTTCTATTGAGATATCAGTTTCTTAAGAGCAGAGTGCCAGCACACACTGGGTGAGCAGTAAATGTATTTTAACTTATTTATTTCAAATGGTCTCCGTCTTCTGAGAGTGATAGAATCAAAATTGGAGTTTAAGACTCCAGGAAAAAGGAAATGCTTAGAGTTCTCTCAACTAAAGGTGAGGTGCTCTCAAAATCCTTCAGACTCAGAGAGCATCTGGAATGTCTGAAGTGGACCTGAAATCCCAGGGTCTCAGCTTACTGCTGCACTGCCCGTCACCCTCTTGCCCTCTTTGCATCTGTACTTCTGAGAGATGCAGCCTGCCTTTCATCTTGTAGGAAACTCAGTCTCAGAAAACAGCTGCACTCAACTGTTGGCTCCTAATGGTACATATCACTCTTGGTCTTTGGCAGGAGATGTACTTGGCTCCCAAAATAACCTTAACCACAGGGTTAAGATTTTCCCATAATTGAAGAGTACTGAAAGAATCAAATGCATGAGAGCTGATAGACATTTAGTCCAACTGTACTCCACAATTTGAGCTTCCTTGGCAGTCACACTGGTGATGGCAGCCAAGGCTTAACCTCTTGGTATCCAGGTTCCCACAGTAGGGTGATGGTGGTGATGAGGGGACATACAGAGAGCTGCCACTGTGAGAGAGGTCTCAGCCAGTAAAGGGTGGTCACATGCAGGATGACAGGGCCAAACCTTATTTGCTTCATAAGTTATAGCTATAGGTAATACTATCCCAAGCTTGATCTATGTCAACTCATCAGCTCTCAGGGTTAACCAAAGCAAGACCTACAAGTCCGTGAATGTCCTGGTTTCCTGCTCCTAGCCCCCTACCTGATGAATTTCTCTACTCCTTGGATATTTGGTGATTTATACTCTTCTTCCCTACATTGAGCCTATTGTGCCAGCCATTGCACAAAGTACTTTTGATTCCATTATCAAAAAATCGGTGTGGATTTCTGTGAAATGTCTTTATTCCATTATTTATCATTAGGAGCCTTCGTTGTCTGTACTGTACGTGTTTGTATTTCTTCATATTTGATTCAGTAGTCATGCATTGTGGTGATGGTTAAGTGGATCTGCAAATTTGTTAAAATTTATTGATTCGTACCCTCAAAATGGGTGCAGTACATTATAGGTAGGGTATAGCTTACCTATAAAGTAAAGTTACTTTAAAAAGTGGAAGTAAGCCTTGCTTTGGTTGAGGCTGCCCTGTGAAGGACCTGTAGATTATTTTCTCCTGACTGTCAGCCTACCTGGCACCCAGGTGGGGCTGTGCATGTCTTGATTTATTGATGGGGTACAGAATCTTACAAACTAGACCTCTACCTGAGAAACCTGAGAACCAACCTGGAGGCAAAAGAACCCCCTCTGGTCAAATATTTACAATGTATGATTTGTAATTAATTATGTATTTGTTTATTGTAATAGACTTACTTTAGTTTATAATGTGAATTCTATGTTGTATGTAAAAATTATAGTTACAACCATTTTCTTTCATTATAGGAAGGCAATTAAATATAAATCATGTGTTTTACTAAGATAATTAAAATTATCAAAATAATTTATTGTTACAATATACACATCTCTTGGGTTCTAATCTTTGTATGTATTATCATTTGAAACTCAGATTATATTTCTACAGAGAAAAAGTCCCAGCCCAGAAGAGGCCTAACTCTTGGAGCCCTGACTGAAGTCTTTGTTCTCTGGTCTGTGTCACTCTCACTGAGGTCAGCTATTCCAGAGTCTGTCCAGGGCACATCTGGAGCTACAGGGTGTGCAAGGAGCCTCTGCCCCCTCCAAGGGCAGTGCCTGCTGACTTCCACCCACTGACTTGCTGGGTGCCATAGACCTAGTGTTGTCCTTCTCCATCTCTGACTTCCTTTCCAAATTCTCTAAGGTTGCTTCCTCCTATGTGGCAAACCCCAATCACCTGTCCATTGTTGTTTGTCTTACCCAAATCTCCTTCCCTATCTCTCCTACCTAGCTTATTCCAAAACTGTCAAAAACTCAACTGATCTCCAATTTAGAATAATGCATTGTTCTAATATTGTTGACTACAGATGTTTTCTTATAAAAAATAAGGTGTACTGTTATTTGTCAGCCCTGTGGATGTGAAGTGAATTACCTAACCTCACTGGTGGTCATGTTGGGTCTCTCTGAAACGTTATTGTGAAGATGAAATGGATTGATCTTTGCCTGGTACCTAGAAAGTGGTATCTAAGTGTGTGCTGCTATTCTAGTGTTAAAAAACAAAGATGAAATGTATAGCTCACCCCTGAGGTGAGGAATAAGAAATGGCTTTCATTAGGTAAATTCTTGATGTCTATCTGAAGTTGGCCACATGAAGGTTTTGGGAGTCCTTAGGACACATAAAGAAGGAGGTGACTTTGGAGAGTGGGTCCCTAGATAAGGGGTTCAGACATGGGTGATGCCACAGGGGAGAGAGAGAGATAAAAGTTTTGTGATTTTTAAGGTCTTAACTTCAGTTATTTCATATGTGTCACCAAAACTAATTTTTTTCTTGTCACCTTCTGCCTTGGGGCTGAAGGTGCTGATGCGAGTAACCTCCTTTGCTTTTATTAAAATCCCTCCCCCCCCCTGCTCCCCCAACCCCCACCAAATTCTGTCCTTGGCCCTGAAGGGCAGGTCCCCAAACTAGGCCTGATTGATGGTCACAACAACAAGATGTGACAGGGAGGAAATAAAGGAATCCATCTTTGGTTGGTACGAGCAGAATCACATATGGTATGTAAAATGCAAAACAGAGCCCTCAGTGAAAAGCCACAGCACTGGATGTCCCGGGGAAGGGAGCTCAGTGCTGTGAGTAACCAGCTGGCAGAGAGGCACTTTAGTCGGCCCAGCCATGTCCATCATATCCTTAGAGGAGGATGCATGTCTTGGGTGTCACTAAGTGAGTGAAACGGAGAGTATGACTCATGATGCTTCTCAGCTACCAGCAGTCCCTGGAGAGGAAAAAAAAGTAAGGCAAATTCCTGCCATCAAATATACTTGAAATCAATCCACAGAACTCTATTTAATAATGACCATCTGGGTGGAGCTTGGGCTGTGGTACCAAAGAGAAGGAGAAAACAAGGTTTCTGTCCCCTTGGAGGAGCTGTCATTTTGTTGGGGATTCAAGACTCCCATGTCTGAGTAAGCTCAGAATGATAGAACATAGTGAATATTTTTTTGGGTCCCAGGGAGAGAAAACAAGTTCAAGATATGGTTATGTGCCACATAAGGTTTTGGTTGACAATAGACCACACACAGGATGATGATCACATAAGGTTACAACACTGTATTTTTACTTCACCTTTTCTCTGTTTAGATGTGTTTCAATACACAGATACTTACTGCTGTGTCCCAGTTGCCAACAGTGTTCAGTACAGGAACATGCTGTGTAGGTTTGCAGCCGAGGAGTAGCAGCTTTCCAGAAAAGCTTTGAGAATGGAATTTCCATTCTTTCAAGAATGAGTATATCTGTATTTGGTCTCTTTTCTGGTTAATAGACACATACGGGCTCCTCAGAGTTCCTGGATGTGCTTCTTCACATGGAGGGCAGTCAGGAGTGTCACACAGATTTCCTTTTTGGGAGGCCCAGAGACTACAGGATTGACAGTTCTGTCGTCTAGTAGTCCTAGGACGGCTCTGGAAGGAGACTACATTATAACTTATAAAAAAATCTAAACAAACACTCAATGGAAACTTCTACAGATTGAATTTAGACAGCTTCCTTATTTTGCAGATGCTGAACTTCATGCCATGTAGACTTGTGCAAGTGCACGCTCTGATGTTCACTCCACCAAATCTTCCAACAGCTCATGTCCCCACGTTAAGTGATTGATGACTATACCGTAAGTGAATAAGCTTAATTTATTGGCTGTATAACTGAGAAGAATAGGAGTAGTTGCTCTGAGGGACTCCTGAGATGCCTACAGTTCTCTCTGTCTACTTCCCAGTGTGTGGTCTTTATTTTACTCTGCTTAGATGTGGGGTAGACACCACCACAGTTCCAGGTAGGTATCATGTCACCCTAGTGACATCCAAGGAATGAGACAGCTTCTCCTGGTGTCCTTGTATGAAGTCCAGAGCACCACTTAGACTAGAGTGACTTGGGACTTGTGCTAATTCCTGGACAACAGCTGTGGCCAGAGGGCTGAACTACTGAAAGGGCAGGCCTGGGGTATGTGGCCGCTCTTATGAACTAGGACGTAGGTCCTAATCCCCTTCCCCACAGCCACACAGAACAGGGCAAAGACATCCCTATGGTAAATGGGGCAGGGGTGGGAATTCTTATCAGAAGGGCCAAGGAGATCTGAGACATCCTGAAACAGCAGGTGCTTCCTCCATGGGTCAGGGCTGCTCTGTAAGAGCCAGAAAATGGTGTCAGGGCTCAGCAAAAGGGGTGAGACATGGCCTGGCAAAAGGAAGAAGGTTCCCTGGGGAAAGTGTGACCTTAAAGAAAGGTGTTTTTGGAGGAGAAACCACATTCTTCCTCTGCATGGAGAAAAGAGGGAGAGCAGAGAACTGGGCCACACTCCCCTCCCGTGGGCCCTCTCTGTCAGCGCGTGGTGGTTGTCTAATAGGGCCCCTGACAAAGCCACTTAGTGGCACTCATGCTAAGGGTGGTGACCTCCCCCCCAGAACTGGGGTGCTCTGGAAAAGGCAGCCTGTAACCACCCAGAGTGTAATTTGTCAGAGACACCAAGGTTAACATTTTTCTTCACAAAAACTATCTTTAATGACCATCAGCAGTCAGGACCTCCGATTTCTGTCTCATTTGAAAGCTTTTAATGCTTTCAGAGGGATAGATGGGGTGACCTAATAGGTCTTTTCCATCTCTGATTTTTTATGATTAATGAAGTTCAATTGTGCAGAATAAAACAGTGAGTTTCTCCGTGTCAGTTCAGCTGCATTCCTTTTCCCTCCCTCTTTTTTCCCTCATTTTTTCTTTTTTTTTAGACAGATGATAATCATGCACATTTTTTCTTAATGCTTCAGGGAAAAAAGGGGACTTTTTCTTCTGAGCCAGGCTTGGAAAATGTCAAGGTGGGTGTATTTATCTGTAGTATAAATTGCTGCTAAATGCTACTCCTCACTCCCCAGCCCAAAGGGAGATTGAGTCCTGCATTAAAGGCAATATGAACACTGGAAATGTGAAGACACTTTCTGTTTGTAGAGTTTATTAGACTTTTTTCCAAGTACCTATGTAAGATATATTTGTTTAACAACATACTGTCTTTTGGGATAGACACAAGGACTTTATTTATTTATTTTTTATTAAATCATAGCTGTGTACATTGATATGATCATGGGGCATCATACACTAGCTTCACAGACCATTTGACACATTTTCATCACATTGGTTAACATAGCCTTCCTGGCATTTTCTTAGTTATTGTGCTAAGACATTTACATTCCACATTTACTAAGTTTCACATATACCCTGACACAAGGACTTTATAACCTTCTTTTGTCTGAAGGGAAACTGAGGCCAGAGAAGTTATGGGATGTGGGCAGGGATGCCCAGCCTGGTGAGGGGAAGGCCACCTCCCATGCTTGCTGATCTCCACTCTGATTCATCTGAGGATTACAGTACAATTATTCAAACATCTCATGAGGAAAACTCTAGAAGAATTCACTGAGGCTTGTTCTCTCCCGTCAGCCTGAAGATTTTCCTAGCCTGAAAGTCCTCTGAATTTTGAAGAACCAGACCTCTAGAGAACTGTCTTGGGAGCAGGAGGTTTTATACCTTCACACATTCTTTGCCTTTGAAAGAGAAAAGCTTCAGGCATGGGATTTCCATGGGTCTGTGCATTTAGTTCTCTTTTCTGATTAAAAGGACGGACGCACACTTTAGGGGTCCTCTGAATTCCTGGATGTGTTGCTGAGCATGGAGAGCAGTCAGAGGACCTTAGACAGAATTCCAGAAGGCAGAGACACTCTGCCAGTTTGACAATTCTGCTGCCTAGTAGTCCCGGATGGTTCTAGAAGGAGACTACATCATAATTTGTAAAAAAAATCTTACTAAACAATTAATTGAAATCCCCAAATGACTGAATTTTGACTATTTTCTTATTTCTAAGATCTTGGAAATTAATAAAAGTAAAAATAACATCTAACCTTCTCATCTGTAAAGGCTCCCCGGGCCTGGACACTGCAGATTTTAAGTACACAGAGCACATGCCGTGACTATCTTAAATGCCTCACCTGTGCTAGACACACCTAACCAGGGGTCAACATGGGGCTGTCCCTGCAGCTGGCTTATTTATGGCCAGCTTATTGATTTTACCTTTTTACCTAGATGAGGCTCATTTGAGTCCATATCCTGGCGAGGAGGCCCAGCTGTGTCTGAAACTAAATCTCACTCCTCTGTTTAATGTTTTTATTTTGATATTCATATAAAGCCCCTTTAAACCATAGTTGAGTTTAAGTTAATTAGGTGACTCTTGAAGGACCTATAGTTAACAGTCAGGATGGGGCTGGTTTCCAGAGGAGCCAACCATGTGATTAGAGGGTTGAAACTTTTAGTCTCATTCCCTTACCTCCAGGGAGAAGAAAGGGGCTGAAGATAGAATTCAATCAAAAGTGGGCAATTTAATCAATCATGCCTACATAATAGAACCTTCATGAAAATCCCTAAATGAGAGGCTTCTGAATTGGTAACTATATTGAGGTTCTGGGGGAGGGTGATCCAGAAAAGGCACAGAAGCTCCACATTCACACCCCTCCTCTTGCCCTATGCATCGCTTCCATTTGGCTGTTCCTGAATGGTATCCTTTGTAAAGAGTAAGTAAACAGATCTGTGTTCTGTGAGCTGTTCTAGTAAATTATAAAACATAAAGAGGAAGTTGTGGGAACACCCATTTATAACCAGTTGCTCAGAAGTACAAGTGAAAGCCTGGGACTTGCAACTGGCGTCTGACCTGTGGATCTGACCGATTCAGAGCAGTTAGTGTCAGAAATGAATTGAATTGTAGGACACCCAGTTGGTGTCTAGAGAGTTGGAGAATTGTTTGGTGTGGGGTTAAAAACAAAAAACAAAAAACAAAAAACAAAAAACAAAAAACAAAAATCTTCACATGTTTAATCAGAAGTGTTGTAAGAACAATTCATACCTTCTTTATCATGAAATTGAAATAATACCTACCTGGATGAGTGAATTTGAGGTTTGAATGAGATAATAACGTGATATAATGATAACGAACATTAATCTTAGCAGGTACATTTTAGAGGAGGAAAGAGAAGGGATTTCCGGGCTGCTTTCTGTGCTTTGATAATAACCAGGGGAGTCATACTCACTCTGGAAGAGAGGGTAAGACATGGTGAGAGTGAGAAGGAACAAGAACAGTGGTCCCAGCCCTGGCTACACATTAAGGTCAGCTGGCATTTTAAACTCACCCAGGAAGTTGCCCCTGTACTTGCCTTCCATAGAACATTCATGGCTTAGGGCTCTAGAATTGTCCAATCACCACCTCCTGGGCCTGACGGGGGAGTGCTCATGTTCTCTGCTGTCATAGGAGGTAAATCTCAATGTAGAACCATTGGCGGCAGAGAGGTTGCTTCAACCTTCAAGGACCTCAATGCCAAACATAGTTTGAAAATAATATGAAGCAAAAAGTGTGCTGAGTGCTCTCTAAATCTCCTTGGCTTTAATGTGTGTTAGTAAGATGGCAGGTAAGTAATTGATTTAAACATATGATTTCTCACTTGATACAATATTCCTTTAATTTCTAATTCCTATCCTGCAACACTGGCTCACATGATTGGGATAATACCATTATTGTGTTCTTTAGTCTTTTAGAATAACAAAGAGCTAAATGGTATTATTTCAATAAAAAATACTAAGTTCACATTCTTTTGTCTTCTTTCTGCATCCAGGAAGGATTTTTCTTTGATGCAATAAGGCAATTATTAGGTTTTAATTAAGTGACAGGTGATTACAAGAGCTGTGATTTTGGGAGCTACCTTAGCTTCAAAAGCTTAAAAAAATCTACAGTGTTTTTTGGTAAACACTGTATTTCATTGCTAACCAACTGAGAATCTCTTTCAAACATATTTTTTTGGAATGCTAATCAGCATTAATCAAGCAAAAGCATGTTTTGAACTATCTTCTTCTGTAGCCCTGTTTGTGTCCTTTCTGTGTTCTGTTAAGTGTCTGAGCATATGGATTTGGATCAGACAGATTCTGGGGATGGAAGCTGTGCCCAGGAACAACTCTTGGCAAAACTGGAAAATGGACTCTATTGACCTGCATCAAACACAATAAAATTCAAGCTTCCACATGCTCCCTCAGTCCTTGTTACCTGCTCCTTTCAGGACCATAAAGCCCTCATCAGTGGTTTTCTGCTAAACTAGAGTTTTTAAATGCCCCAATTAATAGTATTTACCTTTTTTTTTTTTTGGCTGGTTAAATACTTGCACTATGGTCGATTTCACATTACCAATTTAAAGTCTCCTGTGAGCTCAGAAGGAATGTACACACAGAGTCCCTGTCACTGGATCCAGCGGTAGGTGGCCCCACTCCTCACTGTCCAGTGCTATCAGTTCCTCCTGCCATCTGTGAGGAAACTCACTATCTGCACAGGACTCTGTATCAGTCATTCAAACCTTTGTGTGAATACCAGCCCTTTAGCTCCCCATCTTGGAGAATGTGTTATTCCAGTAAAGATGCAAAGGCTGACCTCCAAAAACACACATCCAAGTTGGGAGGAGAGAACGTGTGAGAAGCCATGAGGGCCGAGTTCTTACCCTGAGCTTCTAACCTGGGTCACCTTGGGCAAGGTGTACATCATCTCTGGTATGAGCCAAGCGGCACCTATGGGTTCTCCCAGCTCTGATATGTTACCACTCCACATGGCATTAGACGCCTACCACGCTTAATCACAGAACTAGGAGCAGGGAAGTTTATGTATGTTTTTCTTAAGAAAAAGAAACTCCACAAACTTTTTAAACAGTTTCAGCCTATTGGCAGCATTTGTTAATGCGCCGAGCATCTATTCCCCAGAATCAAGTGTTTATCATACCATTATTACCTTATTAAACTATAATAAATTCTCAGTTAAATGCATATAGTTTGTTTCTGTTGCAGTTTAATTATCAGGAGAGTTAATTAGGCAATAGGCCTATCACCATTTTGACTTCATGGGTTTCTTGACTTTCTTAAATAGTTTTGAGGAAAGAATGGTGGACCCCAAACCCCTGCTTAGGAGAGGTAGAGAAAACCACTAAGCTCTGTTGCCACTTATGAGTGTCTACTGAGTGCTTGTATTTTACGGAAACCATCTCCAAGTCCTCACCATGGCTGAGTGAAAGACTTCATACATGGCAAACACGGTCTAGAGTGCCCATGGCCAGAGGGCCAGGGACACTTGCATCTTTCCAGTCATAGGCAGCAAGTATGTTTGGGAACTACAAGGACAAGAGGTAGGAGCTCTGTACTTAATAGGTGCTCTTGCCTCAGAACTGTAGCCAAAAAGCCCTCTTGGAGTTTCATGGGAGTCCACTTCAGTGTCAAAGTTCCTTAAGGGGTGATTTTAAGCAGCACTGGAAAAGCTCAAGTGTATGAGCATTTCTCATGTAGCTGGAGAGCAATCAAGTGAAATTCCCTAATTAAAACTTTTGGTTAGAGTTTAAAATTCTGAAGGATGTCAAATGTACCTCCTCATAGGAAGCTCTAGATTTTCAGCTCTTGTCAATCCCTTATACTTCAAGGAGAATGAAAGACCTTAGGAGTGGATGGTGACCGACAGGGAAAGGGAATGAACATGGGGAGATCAGGTCAGGGTGGGCAGGAGGAGGGAAGCAGAGACAAATTTCCAGACTTAGGACTTGTGCTGAGTCCTATATCCTATATCCTGAGTCCTATATCCTTGCAAGTCCTAAGATGGAGTATGACAGACTAGCTTTGAACAGAAAAGACATGAGGACTGGAAAAATTTGTGATAGGAAGTTTTCAAGAGACCAGTATAAGGTATGAGATTTGGATATGAGCATGATATATTTGAATCCTAGTTTAACTACTGAAAGTAGAGGAGCTATCTTCTGACACTTGGTTACTTCATTGTGAAATGAGGCTAGGGATACCTTCTTCTTATGTCAGCAGTGAGGGATAAAGGGATTAATGTTTTTAATCCTCCCTCCCAGCCCCAAAGTAGGTGCTTAGTACATATAGGATGGATGCCAGTGTCATGCTGCCTGATTTATTTCATAAGGCATGTGACTTGCTGTTGTATAGTTGGTTGCAAGGCTATCAAGCAACGAATGGCACCTTAAAAATGTAAAGCATTGAAAAGGGAACCTTGTGTACATATGAGCCATTTATTAAATATTCTGTACTTGAATTTGTTGATCATGTCATAGAAGTAATTTTTATTACTTTATTATTACCCATTACATAACATTTCTAAAATAAATATTTTGTTTTCTTTTACACTCAATAGCATTTTATTTCTGAACTATATTCATTTATTTGCTTATTTAGTTTTCTTGAGGGGAGAGGCATCTGACTGGGCATTAGGGGAATCTTGTATAACTAACTTGCTGGTCATTGTGTCTTAAGCACCTAACACAACATCTGACACATAGTAGACATTCAGTGAATACTTTTTAAAGTAAACACTCTTTTTTATGGAGTGACAATTATGTAAAGACCATGGTGTTTGCAGCTAATGAGAGAAAGGATGTACATCTTTAAACATCTAATTTGAAGTCAAACTGACAGGGTGACATATGCAAAGGGGTTATATGGTGCCAATGCCAAGTATGTGCCAGGTGTACTCTGGAGCTGGGGACATAGCAGTGAGTGGAGTAGCCAGAAAGAAATCTCTGCTCTCATGGGATTTATATTTTAAGGGGACAGAGATGACAACACAAGATAAATAATTAGAAGACAAATAAGGAAATATGATGGTTAGTTTTAGGTATCAATTTGACTGGGTTAAAGGATACCTAGAGAACTTATAAAGCATTATTTCTGGGTTTATTGGTAAAGATGCTTTTGGAAGAGATTGAACTTTGAATCAGAGCACTGAGTAAAGAAGATCCACTCTCACCTAAGGTGGGTGGGCAACATCCAATCATTTGAGGGGCCGGATAGAAGAAAAAGGCAGACAAAAGGTGAAGTATTCACCTGCTCTTCTGGAGCGGAGGCACCTAGCACAACTCCAAGTTTTTTTGCTTGTCTACTCTGGGACTTGCATTAGCACATCACCCCTTTTTTCCCACGTTCTCAGGCCTTCAGCCTTGAGCTAAAGTCTTCTGCTATCTTGGGGCTCAAGCCTTTAGACTTGTCCTGAGCTATGTTACTGGGTTTTCTGATTCTCCAGCTTGATGACAACACATTGTGGGACTGCACAGCCTCTGTAATTGTGTGAAACAAGTGCCACAATAAATCCCCTCTTATCTATCTTATGTGTCCTATTGGTTCTGTTTCTCTGGTGGACCTTAAGTAATATAGGAGGGGATAGACCTAGGGAAGGATTAGAATGTGTGAGAGTAGGGATTACAGGAAAGACTACATTTAGAAGGGAACTTTTGAAAAAATACTGGAAGGAAGTGAGAGAGTGAGCCATGACAGAAGCATGTCTGGTTTATGAGGGAAATGGTGAAGGAGCCAACATAAATGACGTAGAATGAGTAAGGTAAAAAGTCACAAGACTTGGGGTTATTGAGATCACAGGAGACTAGATTACATAGGGTAATCTCATAAGTCATAATGAGGAGTTTGGAATTTATCTTGAGTAAGATGGGAACCACTGGATTCAGAGCAGATAAATAATATAACCCAGCTTTGAATTTAAGAGGATCGTTTGGTCTTAAAGATTGAGAAGAGATTGTGGTATGGAAAAGGCAGAATCACGTAGATGGGTTTGGAGATTGTAATTGAAGTGAGAGAAGATGGTAGTTACACGGTGGTAGAGGTAGAGGTAGTGAGAAGTAGTGGTAGTCTGGATATATGTTGAAGTCCTATATGTGGTATGTGAATGAAAAGAGGAGACAAAGATGATGCCAAGATTTCTGACTTAATAAGAAAATTGGAGTTTTCATTTACTGTAGTGGGGGGGGGGGATTGTGGAGGATGCAAAATTTGGGGGAATTTTGGGAATTGTTAGGGCCTCAGAGTTGTGCCTTTTGTTAATTATTAAGTCATAGCTGTGTACATTAATGCTATCATAGGGCACCATACACTGATTTTATAAACAGTTTGACACATTTTCATCATACTGGTTAACATAGCCTTTCTGGCATTTTCTTAGTTATTACGTTAAGACATTTATATTCTACATTTACTAAGTTTCACATGTACCCTTGTAGCATGCACCACAGGTGTAATCCCACCAATCACCCTCCCTCCACCCATCCTCTCCCTCCCTCCCCCATATTCTTAGGTTATAACTGGGTTATAGCTTTCATATGAAAGCCATAAATTAGTTTCATAGTAGGGATGAGTACAGTGGATACTTTTTCTTCCATTCTTGAAATACTTTACTAAGAAGAATATGTTCCAGCTCCATCCATGTAAACATGAAAGAGGTAAAGTCTCCATCTTTCTTTAAGGCTGCATAATATTCCATGGTGTACATATACCACAATTTATTAATCCATT
>CAUYPK010091563.1:0-11799 GCA_963574355.1 Loris lydekkerianus | reverse complement strand
TCATGTTTACATGGATGGAGCTGGAACATATTCTTCTTAGCAAAGTATCCCAGGAATGGAAGAAAAAGTATCCAATGTGCTCAGCCCTACTATGAAGCTAAACTATAGCTTTCACATGAAGGCTATAACCCAACTATACCACAAGACTATGAGGAAAGGACCAAGGAAGGGGAAGGGAGGGGGGAGGTTTGGGTGGAGGGAAGATGATGGGTCGGGCCACATCTATGGTGCATATTTTTATCTATAATAAAAAATAAAAAATAAAAAAAAGAGAAGTGGTGACATTGGCAAATCATGATGCATGATCCACAGTTAGGAAAAGAGGAACTGGACCTGGAATTTCTAGACAACACTGATAGGAAGAGCTTTAGAAGTGCCATGAATGATACAAAAGAACTTGGTCTCACCTTCAAACCCTGAATTGGAAGGTGAGCACACTATCTAAGAATTTAAGGTTGTTTATTTCCATGAAACAGGATTCTAGAGAGCCTAGAGAGAAAATTTTGAGGTTTGGATGTAGGAAAGTAAGCAAGATCACCAACGGATGTAAGTCTAAGGGATTTAAACAGCCACCCAGGAGTATAGAATTTGCTACTTTAGAGAGGCACACGATGGCATCATGCTGGTCTCAGTGTGGACACCTGCTACAGCTCCAGGAGGGGTGGAGGACTACCTGGGATGGAGTACGTATCCTTTTTTCCCTTTTCTTTATTCAAATTGTTTATGCTGGTCATAGATCTGCAAAAATGATGTTTTCAGCCATAAATTAAAGGTTTAAGGGGTAAAATATAATAATCATGCATTGGGTAGGATATCCACAAAGACCTCAGAAATTGCCACTCATTTGCACCAAGAGTCTTCATAGTTATTTGGAAATCACTTTGGCTCCTCATCTCTTAATTTCCAGGTCTTTTGGCCATTTTGCCATTAAGAGCCAAACTAGCCTCTCAGAACAGCCCAGCAGAGTCTCTCCAGTCACTTCCCTTGTAGTCGTCTAAACTTATTAAAGGTACAAGCATAGTTTGGCCTTCCCTACTCTTTCCCATTGGGGATTAGATGGCATTTGTCCCAATAGTGTCTCATTTCCAGGTTCCAAAGATGAAGACATAGAACAGTGCTATAACCATTCCTGCGTCTGACCCCAGGAGCCACTCTTCTTCAGCAGGCAGTGACTGCTCGTGTCTGCACAGAAAAGAGCGGGCTTTCCTGCTCCCAACAGAAAAGTCTAACATCTTCCTCCTGACACTGCATGAAACATTAGGTACCGAGCACCCTTATCCTTCTATTCAGACTGCCCTGGAAAGTGAGAGCTTGGTATTAGACTTCTAATGTGGTCTGTTTCTTTTAAAAGAACCATATACCTTTCCATCAAGCACAGTCTTGTCAAAAGGTTTCTTGACAGTCACAAATGTAGGGGACAATGAGGCTATAAGTATTTAGAAACAAGGATAAGAAAGACTCTTATACCTATTAGCTAAACTCAAAAAGTGAACTCATAATTGGGTTATAAACGTGAATTGGGACTTGAGTTACTTGAAGAATTATCTGCTATCATCTACTTATTTTTCTATTTGTAAACACAAATAAAATGAGCAGAAGCTGAGAGCAAAAATACACCTTCAGATTCATTCCAGAATACTAAAAGCATGCCTCTGCTTTATCAAGCAAAATATATGTCACACTGGAAACCAAAAGAAGAATCAAAGGATTCTTTAGTGGGGCTGAGGACAGAAGAAGGCTGTGTCTACACTCTGCTCCATAAAGTGACACATCTACCACTTACTCATCAACAAACTTTGGTCAAGATCAAATTTTAATGTGAATAAACTTATAGTTCAGGGACAAATATTTGTTAAGGAGCAGTGAAAGGCATACAAGCTTTGGAATCTCTGAGACCTGAGTTTGCAGCTCAGCTCTATTCTTTATTGTCTGTGTGACTTTGGGCAAGTGAATTCATCTCTCTAAGCCTTGTTATCCTTATCTGCAAAATGAGGATAATTAGAAACTTCTCAGAGGTGTTTTTGAGGATTTAATGACATGACAAACGTAAACCAGGGTTAATGGGGTAGTAACAGTACATTTGACCGACTTGGAAGAGTTTTGTTGGACCAGCACACACATGCATGGAGAGAGGGAGGGATAAATAGATAGATAGCAACTGTACTTGGAGTAAGCACTGTCTGACTGCTGAATTCATATAACACATACATTTTGTATCAGCAGCTATTCTGTACCAGACACTGATCTGGTGGGAACAAGGCATGGAGTGGCAAACAGAACTATGACAGGTACAAGGTATTTGCTTTTATTATTCACATTGTAGTCTTAAAATTATCATTTGCACTAAAAGATGTTAGGGTTTCTTAAAGAAATGGCTGATTCTATTGGGGCAAAAAATTAAAAAGATGAGCCTGGATCCAATTGCCTATTTGCCAGAAATACTGGTTCAGGGTAACATTTTGAATGGCACATGAGTATGCAAATAATGCAGACTGGAATGCTCTATTGGTCAAATGTCCTCTATTGGTCAAATTTATCTTCAACAGATAAATTGTAAGGAAAAGCAAATGAGGAAGGGGTATTCTGTGGACTTAAAAAGACTTAAGATACATAAATTAGTTTTTTAATGGGCAAAACTAAACTATAGTTTCTAGTAATACAAATTTCAGTGATAAAACTGTAGTGAAGTAAAGACTATGTAAGCCAGAATGGTGGAAACTGTTGGGAGGAGGGGAGTGCTTGCAATTGGCACTGTTCCATTTTTGACCTGGGTGTGACTACAGGATGTTTACTCCATAATGGTTCACTACGTTTTGCACTTGTCATGTGTGACTCTCTACATCTCGCTTTACAATAAAAAGGTACTTAACTGGAAAAAGCAATAATGTGTTGATGGCCACTGTATGCTGGAGATTTTGCCAGGCGGCATGGCAATTAATGAGGCTTGACTGTTGCCGTGAAACACAGAGTTTAGAGGATAAAAAAGGTAATCACATGCCATGATTGGTGCTGGACAGAAGGGAAATTTAGAAGACTGGCCAGGAACGGTCCCCTGGACCAGGCCTGAGGATAGTGGAAGGCTTGGACTGAGCAGCAGAGAAAGGACATAACACCTATTAAATACCCAGTGCACCACACCTAGGCCCATTCTAGTGTATGGAGATGAAATTGACTCTGTCTTGACTCTTTGGGGTATTGAAACAAATGAACTATTCATAGTCTAAGCACCTTGCTATACACTCTTCACATCTTCACCTCAGTGTCTCGGTTCCTGCCAGGCCTCTTTACCCCATCACTCACATCTAAGGCAACTGTGGCTTGGAAAGGTTAAAAAATAACTCTCCCTGGATCAACTGGGCAGAAAATAGAAAGGCTGAAATTTGAATCAAGTCTACCCTCTCTGATCGGAAAATAGTGGGTGTGGGGTCTCTGCCAGGTACAAGCGGTTAGTCTGTATGAGTGGGCAGGAAAGGCCAGGAGTCGAAGAGGTTGGCAACAAAAAAGCACAAATCATAAAAATTTTTTAGAACATTTTTATCAAGTAAGATACCAAAGTCAATATTTTTGTTTTATGTTTGTTTTTTAATTTTTTAACTTCAGAATGTTAGGTGGTATACATGTTTTATTTATATACATTGTTTTTGGACAGATTGAGTCAAAATTATATATGTAAGTGTGCCTTTCACCCAGATAGTGTGCACTGCACCCAATAGTTGTGAACCCATCCCCTTTTCTGCTCTCCACCCCCCCCCCCTAGTTTGATTTTCATTGAGATTTACTTCCATATGTGCACTTAAGTGTTAATCAATTAATTCTAATTTGGTATTGAGTGCATGTGTTAGGATATACATTCTTAGGATATTTACATCTTAGATTTTTTACATTCTTAGGATGTTTCACTTAGAAGAATGGTTCCAAGTTCCCTCCAGGTTGTCCAAAAAGATACTCTGCAGTATGCATATATCCCATTTTATTAATCCATTCATGTATTGATGGGCACTTTGTTTGCTTCTTTGTCTTTGTGATTGTGAGTTGTGGCACTATAAATATTCAAATGCAGTTGTCCTTTTTATAAAATGAAATTTTTCCCTTTGGATTATACCCAGCATAGGAATTGCTGGATCAAATGGTAGGTCTACTTTAAGTTCTTTGAGGTATCTCCATACAATTTCCCATGGAAGTTGCTCTAGTTTGCAGTCCCACTGACAGTGTGTAAGAGTTTTTGCTCTCCACATGCACACAGCAGCATCTGTTGTTTGGGGACTTTTTAATATGAGCCATTCTCATTGGAATTAGGTGGTTTTGATTTGCATTTCTCTAATGATTAAAGGTGTTGAGCATTTTTTAATGGAATTTGTTAGCCTTTTGTATTAAGTATTTCTTCTTTTGAAAGGTTTCTGTTCATGTCTCTTGCCCATTTTTTAATGGGTTTGTTTCTTGCTGATTTGCTTGAATTCTTTGCAGATTCTGGTTATCAGTCTTTTATCAGAAGTACAGCATGTGAATATTTTCTCCCATTCTGTGGGTTGTCTATTTGCTCTTTTGATTGTGTCTTTGGCTGTATCGAAGCTTTTTAATTTGATAAGGTTTCGTGTATTTATTTTTGTTGTTATTGTGATTGTTTTGGGGGTCTTCTTCATGAATTCTTTGCCTAGGCCAATGTCTCCAAGAGTTTTTCCAACATTTTCTTCTAGGATTCTTATTGTTTCCTACCTTAGGTTTAAATCTTTTATCCATCCATCATGAATTAATTTTTGTGAGTGGTGAGAGTTGTGGATCCTGTTTCAGTCTTTTACATGTACCTATCCACTTTTCCCAGCACTGTTTATTGAATAGGGATTCTTTTCCCAAATGTATGTTCTTATTTGTTTTGTCAAAAAATCAGATGGGAATATGAGGATGATTTCGCGTCTGGGTTCTCTGTTCTGATCCACGGTTCTGTGTCTCTGTTTCTGTGCCAGTACCATGCTGTTTTGGTTACTACAGACTTGTAGCATAGTTTGAAGTCTGGTAAAGTGATACCTCCTCCTTTGTTCTTATGCCATAATGTTACCTTGGCTATTCAGGGTTTTTTCTGGTTCTATACAAAGCATAGAACTATTTTTTCTAGATCTGAAAAAGAATGGTCTTGACATTTTAATGGAAATTGCATTGAATCTATAAATCACTTTATACAGAAAAGTCATTTTAACAGTGTTGATTCTGCTGATCCATGAACACGGTATATTTTTTCATCTGTATACCTCCTCTTTAATTTTTTTCCTCAGTGTTTCAGAATTCTCCCTACAGAGGTCTCTCACTTCCTTTGTTAAGTATTATTAACAAAGGCTATTATTTTCTTTGTGGTCACTAAGAAAGGCATTATGTCTTTATTTGATTCTCAGCTTTGCTGTTAGTGTATATGAAAGCTCCTAATTTGTGTCCGTTTATTTTGTACCCTGAGACTTTACTGAACTTATTTATCAATTCCAGGAGTCTCTTGGTTCAACTTTTGGGGTTTTTTAGATATAAGATTATGTTGTCAGCAAAGAATAAGAATTTGATATCTTCTTTCCCCATTTATAGACACTTGATTTTCTTCTCTTGCCTGATTACTTTGACTAGAAATTCCAGTGCTATGTTGAACAGAAGTAGAGCTAGTGGGCACCTTGTCTCATTCCAGTTCTAAACAGAAATGCTTCCAATTTTTCCTCATTCAGTATGATGTTGGCTGTGGGTTTGTCATATGTGGCCTTTATAATTTTGAGGTGAGTCCCATCTATACCTATTTTTTTAAGCACTCTTATCATAAAGGGTGCATGATGTTGTCAAATACTTTCTCTGAGGCTATTGAAAGTATCATATGGTCCTTGTTTTTGCATCTATTTATGTGTAGAGTATTACATTTATAGATTTGCATATGTCGAGCCATCTTTGCATCTCTGGGAAGAAACCCACTTGGTTATAATGTATTATTTTCTTGATGTACAGCTAGATTTAGTTTGCTAAGTTTTTTATTGAGAATTTTTACATCTATATTCATAGGGATATGGGTCTGTAGTTTTCCTTTTTAGTTGTGTCCCTTACTGGCTTTGGTATCAAAGTAATATTGGCTTTGTAGAATGAGTTGTAGATGATTCCTTCCATGAGTTTGTAAATGATTTCTTCCTTCTCAGTATTAAGGAATAATTTCTCCAGTATAGGTACAAGCTCTTCATTGTAGGTTTGGTAAAATTCAGATATGAAACCGTCTAGCCCAGGACTTTTGTTGGAAGATTTTTTTTTATTGCTACTTCAACTTCAACAGTGCTTGATATTAGTCTGTTGAGTTCTATTGACATTGAGCCTAGAGAGGTTGTGTGTTTCCAAAAATCTGTCCATTTCCTACATGTTTTCAAGTTTGTGAGCGTAAAGATTTTATGCTTGTAGTATTCCAAGAGGATATTTTCTATATCTGTGATATCAGTTGTAATTTGTACATTTTTAACTTTAATTGAGCTTTTTAGAGTCCTTTCTCTTTTGTTTCTAATTAAACTAGCTAGAAGCTTGTCAATTTTGTTTATATTTTGCTTTATTAATCTTCTTTCTATATAGTTCTTTTGTTCTTGATTTCATTTAGTTCTGCTTTGATCTTGGTTATTTTTTTTTCTTCTGCTGAGTTTGACATTGGCCTTCTCTTCCTTTTCCAGTTCCTTGAAATTACTTATTAGATTGTTGATTTGTGAACTTTCCATCTTTTGGAGTGGGCATTTAAGGCTACAAGTTTTCCTCATGGAACTGCTTTTACTCTATCCCACAGGTTTAGATAACTTGTTTCCTTTTTTCTTTTCCATCTTTATCTCCTCATTGATCCAACTATAATTCATCAATAGGTTGTTTAGTTCCCATGACTTTGTGCAGTAAGTAGTGTTTCTGTTAGAATTGATTTACAGTTTTCTTCCACTGTGGTCTGGGAACATAAATAATATAATTTCTATTTTTTTTTTTTTAATTTGTTGAGACACGTCTTATGGCCTGGGATGTGACCAATCATAAAGAATGTTCCATGAGCTGATAACAATAATGTATATTCAGTAGTTTAGGGATAGGATGGTTTGTAAATGTCTGTTAGGTCCATTAATTCTAGAGTTCTGTTTAAACCCCTGTTTCTTTGCTTGTTTTCTATTTGGAGGATCTGTCCTATTCTGTCAAAGGGGTGAAGTCCCTGGCAACTATAGTGCTACTGTTTATTCTTTTGTTTACATTATGTAAAATTTGGTTATGAACCTGGGCACTGAGTTAGGTGCATAAATGTTTAGGATTGTTAAGTCTTCTTATTGAATTTTTTCCTTCACCATTATGTAGTGACCATCTTTGTCTTCCTTTACTTTTCTTGATCTAAAGTCAATGTCATCTTATACCTGCTTTCTTTCCATTTCCAATTACATGGAATATTGTTTTCTAGCCTTTTTCCTTGAGTCAAAATGAGCCCTTATAGGTTATATGTATATACATACATGTACATGTATATGTATATACATACATATATATATGTATTTCTGGAGACAGAAGATACTTGGCTTGGTTTGTTTGTTTGCTTTCATTCGGCCAGGCTATGTCTCTTCAGTGGGAAGTGTGAGCCATGAACATTTATTGAAAGTATTGATATATGTTGTGGATTTCTGTTCATTTTGTTTGGTGGAACCTTATTATTAATACTTTGTTTTACCTCTTGAGTCATTATTGTAGTTGTTCTCTGAACTTTAGCTTTTGGATAGATTTACATTGGAAGGTGTCTATTGTGCTGATCATTGTATAATATTGGTCTGATTACTTCCTACAAGGTGAGCCTGATCTTTGCAAATTCCCTCAGCAATGTTTGTCTGAGAAAATCTTTATTTCTCCCTTATAAGAACTTAATTTTGTAGAATGCAAGATTCTATGTTGGCCATTATTCTATTTAAGAAGGCTGAGGATGGGTCCCCATTCCCTTCTGGCTTATAGAATTTCAGTCAAGAAGTCAGCAGTTAGTCTGATGAGTTTTCCTTTATAAGTTACCTCCTTTGTTCACGTTACTGGTCACAGAGTACCTCTTTTACGTTTATTTTGGCCAACCTGATGATCATCTGTCACTGTGACTGCCTTTTTATGATGAATCTCCTGGGAGTCCTCTGGGCCTCTTGTACATAGGTATTAAGATTTCTAGTAAGTTCTGGGAAATTTTTTTTTTTTCAATAATTTCCTCAAGAAATTATCAAATCCTTATGAATTTACTTCTTTGCCCACAAGGATGCCTATGATTCTTATGTTTGGCCTTTTTACATAATACCACATTTCTCGCAGGCTTTGTTCATTCCTCTTGTTTCCCTGTTCTTTCTCTGCAACTGACTTGTTTAGCACAAAGGTATTACCTTCAAGTTCTGAAATTCTTCTGCCTGATCGAACCTGTTCTTAAGGCTTTCCACTGTGCTTTGTAATTCCTTGAATGAATTTTTTTTTAATTTGAATTTTCTTTAATGCTTCAATTTCTTTAGTCATTTCATGAATTGTCTGTAGTTGTTTTTTTTTTTTTTTTTGTTTGGGGGGGTTTTTTTGAGGGGGGGGCTGGGTTTCAATTTACTCTTATATTTCCATAAGCTTACATACAATCCATGTTCAAAAATCTTTATCTGTCATTTTTAATTTTTTCATTTAGGGTGGTATCCATTGGTAAGAGATTATTCTCTTTAGGAGGTAAACCAGCACTTTGATTTGTCATATTTCCTGAGTTTTTCCACTGGTTTCTTCTCATATGTCCTCTCTATCAAGAACCATGGGTGTTGGGTCTGGATTATGATCTTGTCTCTGACATCCTGAAGATTGGTCCCTGACTGTGTCAGGGGGAAAGAAAAGTATTGGCCTTGAGTTGAGTTGCTCTAGTAGGTTTAACAAACATCTCAGGTTACCTATGACCTGCTATCTGTACCTCTTCCTGATAGACTATACTAAAGTCCCCCAGCTTACTCTCAGTGATGGCAGGTGGTACGTATGGGTGGGAGTCAGCCACACCCTGTTTGCTTGAGTTGGAAGATGCTTTGAAGGGCTATATCATTATTCATCCAGTTATCAGTTGGTGTTTGTGTGAGTGAGTCAGCAGTCAAGATATTTTGTGACTGTGGTAGAGTCTGGTCCTCCAGGTGAAGTGCTAGAGTGCCCCCATGCTTTTGAAGGGACCTTGTAGCTCTCAGTGGATTCCTTGACCTATCACTAATGTGGAGGATGGGTGGCACTTTTGGGAAGGACCAAGCTTCAGTGCTGTTTTTGGGTCTGGCTCCTGTCCCTCAGGAGAAGCACTCAAATGTCCTAGGTGGTGGCTGGGGCCCCTAGAGCTTCCAGATGAGTCCTTAATCTCTGCTGCAGCCAAGGCAGGTGGGGGAGTACAACTGGGTGGAGTCGGGTTGGGCAAGCCTGCCCTCAGGCTCCACAGAAGCTGATTGGTTAGCTGTTGTGGTGGAAGTTAAAAATCTGTTCCTAGTTTCTGGGTGGATCCTTATCAAAAAGAGGCTGAAATGTGCCCCTACCCCTGCCAGAGAATTTGTTTATGGAGTTAGGTCCATCTGAAGTTCACAGACTATAGTTTAGTGGGCATTGCTTGTCTACCTGTCCTCCACGCCAAAGTTTCCTCCAGGCAACCTCTGACAGGTGGATCCTGCAACTGCACTGTGCTGTGAAGAAAGTCCATCCAAGATCCCAGCCTGAGCCAAGAGTGCAACCCTGAATTCTAGAGGTAAGGGAGGAAGGAGTTTCCTGTGAAGACATCATAGCCAGGACTCTTCCCACTGATCTGCCCACTCAGACTCCCTTCCCTCCTTACACCAAATATGTCAACCCCTCTAGAGTTGCCCACAGGGTATATGGGAAAGTTTAATGTCTCACCCCTTCAGGACAAACCCAACTCCAATGGAGTTTCCTGGTGCATAGCACCAGGGCCAGCTGGCAAGCAGGAGTCACAGTCTGAATCCAACCTTGGTCCACTACAAGACTCCAAGAGGAGAGGCCTGTGTCCCACACTCTGTGGAAACTTCAGTGTTCTCACTCAATTGTGTCTCTGGGTAGCCACAAATGGGGGCAGAGAGGGACAGAAAAGAGTCTATATGGAGGAATCCTGGCAGTCTTGTCTGGAGAGCATCTTCCCTGAATGCCCAGGCTCCAGCACCATGGAAATCACCCAGGACCCACTAGACCCTTTTGGATCCTGCAGTCTGGGCCAGTATTGTGAAGTATCTGTGTAGATACAAGCTGGGCAACACCTGAGGAGTTGAAGCCCCCTAGGGAGGACAAAGGCACAGGATGAATGGAGAAGCAATATGGTACCTGCTATCCAGGCTCAGGTCTATGGGGTAGGAATTGCCCCAGGGGAACTGGGAGCCCTGTGTCCTGTCCACCAGCAGTTTCCAGATCCCTAGTGACAGCAGCCTCAGGGCTCATGTGAACAGAAATGCAATCCAGCAGCTTGGGAGCCCTCTTCTGTTAGAGGTGGGGGGAAGAAGTAGACTGCTCCATCTACCCTTCTAGCTGGGCTAAAAGTCTCTGCAGAGTTGTCCTCTGTTGATACTTTACTCCTTCTTTTCTGCTCTGCAACTTCTCATGGAATCTCTTGTAGGTTCTGGCACATTTCCCTTGGACTGATACCATTCTATAATTGTTTTTTCTTTTTCATCTAAAACTTATCCTTCTCTATGAGACAGTCCATGATATCTCTGGTCAGCCATCTTGAATCTCTCTCAATTTTTTTTTTTTTTTTTTAATGAGAATACCAAGTATTGGAAAGGGTACATCACAAATATGCTGCTATGGGCAAGTATAAATTGACACCAGTTTGGCAGAGGGTACCCTGAGGTTTGTAGTCCCTTTTTCAAGTGACAGATAAGTCTTCACATTCACATGCCCCTGGAAGAGTAAGGCCATTTGTACATGTGGCATACCTGGAGAAAATATTAAGTGTCATGAGGACAGAAGAAAGAATATGGGTTTTGAGAAGAAAATTTTAAGTTCACATCTCACCATGGTTGCCCTCTACCACCAGATGTTATTTAGAGATATTATTTAACCCTTTCCCCCCCCCATGTCCTTATCTATAAAATGGTTTATATGGGCATTAGACAATATGCATAAAGCACCCAATTCATGCTAGATGATCACTAAGTTACACTATTTCACCAGTGTCTTTCTTTTTACCTTGTTTTGCCCCATGCCAAGAGATCAGAGTCTTGGTTTAAACAGTTCCAATCTGGTCTGTAGTGTTCTAGAATCAAGAGCTTTATAGAAATAAAGAGGCTATAACCTCTGATGTACTTGGTGTAAATGGTAGCCTGGCTTTGTAGTTAAGTGTGCAGATTCTGGAACTTAACTTCATGGGGTTAAATCCCAGTTTTGCCACTCCTAGTTATGTGGACTTGGGAATGTTAGGTAGGTTCACTATGATCCCTTCCACCTGTAAAATGGTACTTACTCCATAGGGCTGGGAGGATTATGTGTGTTAATAAACACATAGCCTGTTGCACCTGGTACAGCTTCCTGACTCTGGGCTTTATACATTAAGAAGCTGGTGTGAAGTTTCCTCTCAGCCGTCAACAGAGTGGTTTCTGCTGGTCTGCCTAGAGCTTTCCCTGATTATCACAGGCTGTTCTGACCTCTTTTTTTATTGTTAAATCATAGCTGTGTACATTATTAGTGCAATCAAGGGGTACAATGTGCTGGTTTCATATACAATCTGAAATAATCTCATCAAACTGTTCAACGTAGCCTTCATGGCATTTTCTTAGTTATTGTATGTAGACATTTGTATTCTGCATTTAGTAA
>CAUYPK010091558.1:0-10136 GCA_963574355.1 Loris lydekkerianus | reverse complement strand
AAAAACTATCCAATGTACTCAGCCCTACTATGAAGCTAAATTATAGCTTTCACATGAAGGCTATAACCCAACTATACCACAAGACTATGGGGAAAGGACCAAGGAAGGGGAAGGGAGGGGGGAGGTTTGGGTGGAGGGAAGGTGATGGGTTGGGCCACATCTATGGTGCATATTTTTATCTATAATAAAAATAAAGAAAAATAAAAAAAATAAAAAATAAAAAAGACTCGCAGGGTCAAATAAAAGCCAACTGTAGATCATCAAAAAAAAAATAATAATAAATAAATAAATAAATAAATAAATAAATTTGTTATGAAAAAGAATGTCTTTTATAATAGTATGATAGTATCTAGTCCTTAGAATATAGCCAGCTAATGTCCACAGCAGAAAAAAAGTAATTACCAATTTACTAACTGTGCTTTTGCTTGAATAATTACCCACAAAGTGAATTTTGTTTTAATTAACCAATCTCTCCATTCTCTATGCTAATTAGACATATTAACACATTAAATGTGTGTTTTCTATAGACATTAAAATGTGTTAATACAGGAGAAATTGTCTCATCTGAGACAAGCAACTTTCTGCAGAGATCTCTCTATTTCTGCCTCCATAGGTGTATAGAAAACACACATGTCTTCCAGGAAATTCTTAGTCATTAGCCCGAAGTTTCATCCTATTTTGCACAGGACTTTTAAAGTACTTAGGAAAGCAATATATATATGCCTCTAGATCTGAGGAAGATATATCATGATTCAGAAATGAATGTGGTCAAATACTCAATAGGAAAAAATCAAATAATCCAATTTAAAAATGGGCAAAATATCCGAATAGGCATTTCTCAAAAGAAGACAAACAAATGGCCAACAGTTGTAAGAAAAAAATGCTCAACATCACTAGTCATCAGAGAAATGCAAATCAAAACTACAATAAGATATTATCTCACCTCATTTAAAATGGCTTTTTTCAAAAAGACGAGTAATAACAAATGCTGGCAAGGATGTGGAAAAATGGAAATCCTCATACATTGTTAGTGGGAATGTAAATTAGTGCATGGAGGTTCTCAAAAAACTGAAAATAGAGCTATCTTAGGACCCAGTAATCCCACTGCTAGGTATATACCCCAAAGAAGAGAAATGAGTACATTGAAAAGTCTGTACAGTGCTGTTTATTGCAGCACTATTCCCAATAGCCAAGATTTGAAATCAACCTAAGTGTTCATCAATGGATAAATGAACAAAGAAATTACAGTACATATACATGATGGAATATTACATGGCCACAAAAAAGAATGAAATCCTGCCATTTTAAACACGAACAGAACTCAAGAACATTACAAGCCAAGCACAGAAAGACAAATCTCACATGTTCTCACTGTTGGGTGGGAGATAAGTATTAAAACAATAGATCTCATGGAGACAGAGAATAGAGTGATGATAACCAGAGGTTGCAAAGAGTAGTGGTAGAGCATAAAATGAGGGTGATTCATGGGAGCAAAAATATAGTTAGATAGTTAGATAGAATGAATAATACTTAACAGCACAACAAAATGACTATCATCAACAGTAAGTTATGGTATACTTTAAAATAACTAAAAAAGTAAAATTTGAATGTTCCCAACATAAAGAAATGATAAATGTTTAAAGTGATGGATAACCCAATTACTCTGATTTGGTTAATACACATTGTATGCCTGTATTAATACATCATATGGACCCTATAAATATATACATCTATTATGAACTCATATTAAAATTTTTTTTAGATTTACATTAGATAATTCAAATAATTTCTGATGTTCTGTGGCACTATGGAATGACTATAGTTAACAATAATATACTGGATAAAAAATAATTAGAAGATTTCCTAGTCACATGAGCATTCGGTTAGACCAATGTTCATGAAAGAAAGGAGATCTGCCAAACACTCTTGAACTTTAAGTATATAAATTATTCCTTAATCAGTAGCTCACAACACATGCACAGCAGGCTCCTGCCGAAGCATATAATGTGAATTTCTAACCAGTAAACTTTTAGGATTAGTCCAACTGTAAGACACCAGGCTTACTTCTCTCTTAGCATGGTGCCACCTCCACTGTATAATAAGGCCTCTCATCCGGAATCCTGTTATCCAAGACTGCATCTTTCCATCAACCACACTATCTAAAATTTGCCTTTCTCATCTTCTTAGCATTTCACAGAATTAATTTCACTTAATTATGTTATGGCCTCTACCTTTAACTTAAATACATACTACAGAAAACAAGGTTATGAAATCTATTACTTTTTGTTTTCATTAAGTCATTGAGGACATTATTTAATCCCTCCATGACTTCTTTATGTAGACAAGGATGAAAACAATCTTTGAGACACAAATTAGAAAAAAGTTTTGTTTCCCCTGAAGAACAAGTATGTTTCTCCCTCCCCACCATCAATACTCCCTTTCCTGGGCACTGTGAACACATAAATGGTAAGTCATGTCTTTGGCTGCCAGGAAGCTCAGGGTCAAATTTAGCAGGCAAACTTGACATTTATGCTAAGATCTCTAAGAGCTGCACATTTACATTTTCTCAGTTACTCTTTATTGTCTATTTTATTCATATTTAGGATAATTCTAATTCTTATTTTAATTTTATTGTGTATATTTTATTAGCCACATAAAATGTCTAAAAAGTGAAGTAAAAAGTAAGAAAAACAAGAAGAAAGAGAAAAGTAAACAGCATGATTGTGCAGTATCTATTCAACACCTCTAATAGAAAGGCAAGTGTTATGAGCTTACTCTTAAGAGAAGAATTGTCATGCTGACTCTCCACGACCATCCACATAACCCTAAAGGTAGGAGTACTCTGAAACTGAAAACCAGACACTCAACTCGTCAGCTATCTTTATTTTTATAGTTAGAAGGGCATAAGCTAAGCTTTCCTGGAAGATGACTTTGCTCAACAGCATTTACTGAGCATGTATTATTTACAGAGGATATAAAGACGTAGAATACAAAGATAGCAGAGTGTTTCAGAACACTCTCAAGCCAGACTGCTCACTACAGTCTGAATCTTGGCTCCACCACAAACAAGCTCTGAGGTCTTGAGCAAGTTATTCAGTCTCTCTGTGCTTCATTTTCCTCATCTGTGTAATGGGCTTAAGAATGGTCCCTATCTCACAGGGTTGTTAGAAGGGCCACCTTATCTGTGGAAGAGTGCCTGGCAATCATTATAAAAAACAAAAAAGAAGATATAGCTTTTGGCCCCAAGAATGTGAGTGTCTAGCAGAAAGACAGACACATAAACAGTTTGGGGGATTTGGGGACAAAGAGAGGGTTAGTGGGTTAGCGTAATAAGCGTTACACAAAGCAAGTACAGACTGCTAGTGCGCAAAGGATAGCAACATTTGTGCTGTGTTTGACAGCCAGCTCATCCTGTTTAGTTACACTCTGGTCATTTTCTATATGTTGTATGTATCCAAGAGGATTCCCTTCCTCCACTTCCCATCTAACAACATGTAGTTCTGAATATTTCATTGACATTTAATGTAATTGTCCATATGTAATAGCAACAATGACAGTATTTTCTCCCTGATATTTATGTCATCTAAGCATTATGCGGCCCACAAGCTATAAGTGTCTTCAATTGCTCTGTCTTCTTTTTTCTGAGTTGAGGACAAAATTTTCACACGAGAACATGCACACTCTTCTGCATGCAAGTAGACCCACATACTCTGGAACCACACCCACCAAGGCAGTGTCTGGGTGCATCACTGGATTCACCCCTCCCGGGTCAATCTGCTTTTTTTTTTTTTTTCATCATTTCAATGTATTATGTAACAATCAACTGGACTGATCATGTGGCACCAGACCTGGTCATTAAGACAGCAGCAATAATCAGATCAGCTGGGAAACATTCCCATTCCTTTTTCATCTAGAGATGGCAGGAGTCTCCGGGTCAAAAAATTTTGCAACCCCAAGATAAACATCATTGTTTTAAGGCAGCATTCCTTTCTCAGGCTATTTACCTAATTTGGATGTAAGTGTCAAGTTGCCTTTAAGCATCCCTTTTTTTAAACGAGCACAGGGTATGCAGTCTAAACTTGGAGTGTAGAAGCGGCATCCATAGAGATGCTCCTGTTAAATAATGCAACTGGAAAGAAACACCGCGGAGACAACAAGGCTTCTTAACTCCTGCATAAAGGGCTGAATTCTGATGGTGTTTAATTTCCCAATTCATAATTCTCAGGTCTGTGCTGCAGCAATGTCTAGTTAGCTATGTCTTCATGTCCTGCGGGATGGTGGGGGCAGCTGGGCAGCAGCAGGCTGTTGGTTCGGGTTGATTGTGTGGCCTGGCCTGAAGAGCCTCCTGGGACCAGCAGTGTTCTGCAAATTAAAGTCGGCCTGGCCTGAAGGTCAGCATCCATCCCCCCACAGTCACTGGCCGTCCCAGCCCACTGCCCTTGAGAAATTGGTGCGCTGCAAAACATATTTGCTCAGATACGGAGAGAAAGCGATTCTTCACCTAATTACATCCATTTGGCTCTGAACAGATAGATTTCTTTGTGGGGCGAACAAAGCAAGAAGGGAAAGAATGTTTATTTATTTCGTAAATCTCTCCAAATTTTTTTATAGGGAAGCTGCATAGCTAAAATTAGATAATGAATGTGCATGGTTTGCAAATTTGGGAACACTGTATAAGGAGGGAAAGGGAGGGTTAGTGACGGCTAGGCAGAGATTGGGGGTATGCACCCCACTGTAAGATTGTCTAACACAAACTGACCTCAGCAAATCCCCATCTACAAACAGCTTCCAACCACAATCACCTTCTCTCTAGTCTCCACCAAATTCACAGTCATTCTCTGTCATTCAAGGGTTTCTCTAAGTGCCCTATTCAATCTTCCGCCAGCTCTCTGCAACATCTTTACTTATTTGCAGAGAGAGCTGACTTTTGGCCAAGCATTTTACGTGTAAACTATTCTGTTAACTAGGGGTTAACTCAGTGGACAAAGAAGCCCAGAGGAATGTTCTGGGAGTATTAATGCAGTGGTTTGAGAACCTTACAACACTGGTGTGCCAGCCTGTGGAGGCAAGGCCAATTGACCTCAAGTCTACTTGGGCAAAATTACAAAGTAGGTAACATTTCTGTTAGGGTGAAGAGGCTTCAAGAGCTTCTATCCTCTGCCCTCTGTCTCAGCTGCTGTCCAGATGAGTTCTTTCACTCACCCCATCCTCACTGTCCTCTTTCTAGACCGTTCACCCACACTAAAGAAATAACAGTTCTCTTGGGTTCAGTTATATGTTAATAGGGATCAACACTAAAGAGATGAAACTTTGTGGAATCTCAGGCCTCAGTCATGGACAGATGAAGGGTTGTATCAGCCTTTCTGACATCCCTAAACAGCTCTGGGCTATGCCCCCAAAATCATTCCCTCTTGGCTGAAGCCTTTTCAGCACAGTGGTGCCAAGGGCTTACTTATCTTCAGCAAAACATTTGATCCTGGAGCCCTGTGAAAACATGGCCCTGGAGAAATAAGGAGGATGAAAGAGCTGAGAGTGAGAGCCAGCTTTAACTCCCAGCTCCACCAAATTCGTCTGAAAAGTGAGGCTGTTCATTACCATCTACTTCCCAGACAGCACCTTACAAGAGGCAGTGAAGCCTGTCTCAGAGAGGCTTTGAAATCCTCAGATTAAAGGGTTTATACAGTTTGAGAACAAAGGGATACAAAGCCATAATATATAGTTTAAAATATTGTCACCATCCTGGTCTTTAAGAGAGAACCACAGCTTTTTTAGTTATGTTATCTTCATTTGCAAGGCATCCTAGCTGAATTCTTCGTTTATTTCCAAGATCATATTGTTAGTCACAGGTTAAGATTCAAATGGGCAGGAGAGACGAAGGAAGAGCGTTAGTAGAAGAAAAATGGACCCTCTGACCTTTAGTGAGCGTTTTGTTTGCAAAGCACGTATTTTATTCAAGCTAATGGTAAAAACAAACAGATGTGGTGAATGGTTTCTTCTCTTCCAGCCCCACAGGTTTAGAATCTATCCCACCTTGCTTGGGCTGAACACCTTTGGGCCCTAATCTGGACACACCATCTTTTCTGTTAGCCTGACTTACTGAGCCCACAGTAAGGCCCTGAAAACAGAGTTTTGTCTGGTTGGAAAGTCATGAATTTAGTCTTCATCAAAAAAAAAAAAAAAGAAAGAAAAAAAATGACTCAACCAACTATACTTATAGTTAGCTCAGAAAACTGAACAGTAAGAAAGAGAAAAAAAAAAAAAGGAAAGAAGGAAGCAGGCAGGCAGACAATTCGGAGGTGTGTTGTGTGAATTACGACTTAATATACTTAGTTAAAGAATATTAACCAATCTCTTCCACCATGTTCTACTGGCGGATCCATTCCTAGCTTGTTCCAAAGTTGTATTCAAATTTTAAAAAGAAAAAAGAAAGAAAAGAACAAGACCAACTCTTCAGATTCTATCATTAACTGTGGTAAAGGGACGGTTTCTCAGCCCCTAGATAGCTACGGGCACTTCATGATAGAATCCAGCGCCTTTCACCCCTAACTCACTGATTTGAATCCAACCCAGGTCACTGTTGACAGGATGTTATTACCTCTAGGTGCTGTCTGGTGGCCCATGTGGAATCAGTTGATGGTCTCTGTCCTCTCCGTGTGGACAGTTGCCCACATCACCTCGTTGTCAGTTTCAAACGAGAAGCCAAGGAGTTAATGGATGTGAAGCCTGAGCCCCCCCCCCCCTTCCCGCGCACTGTGAGGTGATGCCCTCCAGGTCAGAGAGGAGGACACTGGCTGCGATGTGTGAAGCCAGGCTGGCTCCCCCTCATCACTTTCCGGGACATCAATCCATCTCGTTGTTCCACAATCACCTTTGCTAGGGACAAAGAATAAAAAACACGACTAGGGTTTTAGCTGGGATTTGTTTCCACCTTTCCCGGCATGGGAGGCTCCCAGGGATGCATTCAGCTTACATGAACTTTCAGTTCACCATCCTGATCAGAAAAACAGCACAGAGCAAAGCTGTATGAATATTCAGTTTGCAAATCAAATGTTATTGGATTACATTTTCTACTAGCTTTGGTGTAATAGATTTTGGTGCAAACTAAATGATCTGAATTCAGCCAGAGCCACAGGCACAATACTGAAATTCCTATTCGAGAGGACAAAGACACACGCGTCTGGGGATGACTGCCTATGTCCCGGGACTGTCTATATGCCCAGCTGGATGAAATTTTGGAGACCGTGTAATTGAAACCCTCCCACCCTTTCTTCTTTCAGTGAGAAAAAATGGCATCCACATAGGCAAAGTGCCATGTTCAAGGCAATCCAGTGAGCAAATAACACAAGAAAGACTGATTCAGAAGTACCCTCATTCCCAATTCTGAATTCAGAAACTCTGCAGTGACCTTTCACAGAGGTGCTTCGTCTCTTCTCATACAGCAGGCGTTTACTGAGCACTTCCCATGGCCAGTCTCCCTACTGGGCCCTGTGGGGTGGAGACGGTGCAGGTAAGGGGTCATACAAGAAGAAAGTAGAATTCTCTGGGCTCAGTATTTAGCACAAAGCCTGTCAGGGTAGAATGTCAATAAACAAGAATGGAAGGATGCAGGAACAGAAGTTTGCAGATAAGGATTATCTCCTGTGAGATCTTACCAGAAACATCCTGAGAGGAAGATTGCAGTGCAAGTGTTTTATTTGGGTGGTGAAGACAGGAAGCAGCAGTAGAGGACGGTGGAAGTGAGAGAGGGAAGGAAGCACGGCGGACAGAGTGCCTTAGTGAGCCCAGATTGCACTGGGCGTGACTGGCTCTCATCCCACTGGGGACTTCCAGGAGAGGGTGAGAAAATTCCTTGGGGTTGAAACACCATAGGAGGTGAGAAGCTGGGACATCTGTTCACCAAACCCATCACTCATTGGCTGAGGGCTACACAAGTAGGGTGTTAATGCCCCAGCCCTCCTGGCCCACCCATGTGGCAGCCACGCACATTCCTGCAGCCACAGGCAGAGGGTGGCAGGTGCCTGCACTAGGAAGCCACCAGCCTTTCCAGAGCCTGCATGTGGAGAGGCGGGGGTGGGGCACACTTTCTGCTGTAAGGATTCGTCATATGATCTTGCCAAGAATAGATCTAGCATTTAGAAGACATCTTTGCTTGTTCCTGTAAGGAGCAAAGATGGAGGGGTTGGAGGAGACATGCAACGTGGGAAGCAACGTGGGAAGCAACAGCTGTGTCCGCTCAGTATGGCAGTGAGTATAGGAGAGGGCACTGATCACACAGCCTGGCTCTCAGCCTCCATGCCCTCAGCTTCCCAACATGCATGTCAGCGTGCTCCCCTCCTACCTCTTCACCTCTCTGCTCTGCTGCCTCTGCAGAATGGCTCCTCTGCAGAATTCCTTCCTGCAAAAGCCTCTTCCTGATCCCTCTCCAGCCTCCATTCCCATTGCCACCGAAGCAGAGTCCCCAGAACTGGAGTTTCTCCCTCACATCCTATCCTCAAAGTGTCTTCCTATATTTCCTTCTCTTCCCCAACATTCATGGTTGTAAACTGGAATTTTTGTTTCCAAATAACAGCAGACAATAGGTACTCAAGACTTAGGGAATGAATGGATCGCCACATACTAACTTGAGCTGCTGGCAGCACACACAGGAAAACAGGCCAAACACTGCACTGCAAATTTTATAGCAACTTTCAGTCCAATTCCTGAAGAAAATTAGTCCACAGCCCTCAGGAATCAGCCAAGTCCCAATGATGCTTGCTGGCAAAACTAGAGGAAAAGCCCCTTGGAATTCTCTTGTCCAAGCACTGTGCAATTCCTGGAGTCTTCCTCTGGCTCCAATTTCCCTCAAAGCAATTATCTCAGTAATGTACACAGTGCAGGAAGATTGCTAAATGCACAGTTGCCCAGACATTACAACAGGGTGTAGGGAGGGAAATCTGTCTCAGAAGACATCAGTGAAAATGAGGAATGGTCTTCTGTTGCCCTCTCAGGCAAATGGCAAGGATTTTGGAGGGGAATGGTCATGAGGAAACAGTTATAAGAATTTTTTTAATTCTCTTATGTTGGGGGACAGGGAAGGAGGTGCCTAATAGTTAAGAACCACATGTTGTGTGCTGAGAACTTTTCTAAGAGCTTTTCTTAGTAAATACTAAGGTAGTATTCTGTGTGAACTACTTAATACAATCTTTTCCTCAATCTTCACAACACCATGTGAGATAGGTACAATTATAATTCTCACTTTACCTATGCATAAATTGAGGCTTTGGTATGTTCTGTAATCTGCCCTAAATTACACAGCTCACTCGGAACTGCCAGCTCTGTGATCCACACGCCAGTTGTCTGGACTCCACAAACCTTTGTTGCTAGTGCACCACACTGTCAGGGGGGCAGCTCAGTATTTTCCCCCCCCAAGAATCCTCCTTAGATGGTACTACCAGTGCCTTGAGGTCAGAAGGCTTGGGACATAGGCCCCCATAAACTGCTCGTGGTATTCGTGAGTATCCCTTTGAGACTTTACACACCGGAGGGTCACGTTTTAGTCTTCACTGTCACTTTTGCAACCCCACAAATAGCCAAGCATCAATGAGAGGAAATACTTTCCTCCACTTCTGCAAATGCAGCCTCCTGCTGGAGGTAGAAAGAGAATCTTCAGGAGATCCTGCAGACTCTACAGGAGGAGACTTGTGCCTCGCCCTCAGGTCTGGGCCCAGGTCCTCGGAGAAATGAGAACAGCAAAAGAAAGCACGGGAGAAGGCCTGAGACACACCCATCTACAGAGAGGCACTTGCTCTCACTCTTCTGATGGACAGACGGCTACAGCTGCTTCATAAAAAGCTTTGAGAAAGCCCTGACTCAATGCTTTCAGAGAGCCCACAAATGCTATAAGTTAAAAGTACAGCAAACAACTTTAAAAACAAGCCAAAATGCTATTTTTGAGTCAAAAATTCAAAATCAAAGTTGCTAGATCCTTGCTAGTCTCCTGGTCTCAACTGTGCGTGGTCATCACCAGCACACAACCCTAGCCATTTACACCACTCTCTGCTTTTAATTTAAAGTACATGTAGGTTACAGTCTGACTGGATTCTAAAACACCACAAAAAGTGACTTGAATTAATAAACTGTGGTGTATGTACACGGGG
>CAUYPK010091557.1:0-19183 GCA_963574355.1 Loris lydekkerianus | reverse complement strand
GGAGGATATCTTTGAGGGTGCAGTGAGGTATGATGATGCACTGCATTCTAGCTTGGGTTACAGAATGAGACCTTGACTCTGAAAATATATAAATAAACAACTGTATAACCTGTGATTAGGTTCCTGACATCTCTGAGTTATGGGTCCCATCTTTTAAAATGAAAACAATAATGGTAGCTATTGCTTATGAATTAATTACAGCGATTTGGACAACCAGCCTCCACATCAGCCTGAGCCCCCCGGTTGCACCAGCCTTCCTTCAAGTCCTTGCCCACCAAAAGCCTCTTACGCCTGGGACCTTCCCCTCTGCCTGGAATGGGCACCTCTACTCTTCTTCTGCCATTTATTAGGCTGGCTTCTTTTCAGGCTTCAAAACTTAAGTGTCGGGGATGGCGCCTGTGGCTCAGTGAGTAGGGCGCCGGCCCCATATACCAAGGGTGGCAGGTTCAAACCCAGCCCCGGCTGAACTGCAACAAAAAAATAGCTGGGCGTTGTGGCAGGCACCTGTAGTCCCAGCTGCTCGGGAGGCTGAGGCAGGAGAACCGCGGAAGCCCAAGAGCTGGAGGTTGCTGTGAGTCCTGTGACATCACGGCACTCCACCGAGGGCAGTAAAGTGAGACTCTGTCTCTACAAAAAAACCCAAAAAAACCTAGTGTCGGGCGGTGCCTGTAGCTCAGTAGTTATGGTGCTGACCACATACACCAAGGCTGGCAGGTTCAAGCCCAGCCTGGTCCTGCTAAACAATGACAACTGCAACCAAAAAATAGCTGGGCATTGTGGTGGTCGTCTGTAGTCCCAGCTACTCAAGAGGTTGAGGCAAGAGAATTGCTTAAGTCTGAGAGTTTGAGGTTGCTGTGAGCTGTGATGCCATAGCACTCTTCCCAAGGCAACATAGTGAGACTCTGTCTCAAAAACAAACAACAACAACAAAAACCTAGTGTCAATGTCACCTCTTTAAAGAAACCTTCCCTGATCATCTGTTAGTCCCATTCAAAGCACCCCTTTGTTCTCCTCATGCCAATTACAACAATTTGTAATTATACAGTTATAAATTTATTGCCTGGCTCCCCTTCCATCACACTGTTAACTCCAACAGCACAAGAACCACATTTATTTTGCTCACCACTGAATATCCAATAACTAATACAGTGATGGCACAAAGGGAACACTCAAAAAATATGTGCTTGCCCAGCGCAGTGGCTCATGCCTGCAATCCCAGCACTCTGGGAGACGGAGGCAGTGGATCACTTGAGCTCAGGAGTTCCAGACCAGCCTGAGAAAGAGTGAGACCTCTTCTCTAATAAAAATAGAAAAACTAGCCAGGAGTTGTGGCAGGCACCTGTAATCCCAGCTACTCAGGAGGCTGAGCAAGAGGACTGCTTGGGCCCAGGGAAAGAATAAAGTACTTTCTACCCCTCACATCTGGTACTTACTGAGTACTCAACAAAGAATGAGTGAAATGAGGCTACAATTATGAAATGTGGGCTATCATTTTAGGTGAGCTCCAGAGGAAATAAATCATAACTTGTGATATATTTATTTATTTGTTTTTTGAGATAGTCTCAAGCTGTCACCCTGGGTAGAGTGCTTTGGCAACATAGCTCACAGCAGCCTGCAACTCTTGGGCTCAAGCTATCCTCTTGCCTCAGTTTTTTTTTTTTTTTTTGAGAGTCTCACTATGTCCCCTCAGTAGAGTACCATGCCATCACAGCTCACAGCAACCTCAAACTCTTAGGCTTAAGCAATTCTCTTGCCTCAGCCGCCCGAGTAGCTGGGACTACAGGTGCCCACCACAACGCCTGGCTGTATTTTTGTTGTACTTATTTAGCTGGCCTGGGCTGGATTTGAACCCGCCAGCCTGGGCGTATGTGGCTGGTGCCCTACCCATTGAGCTCCGAGCGCCGCCAGTTTTTTCTATTTTTAGGTAGAGACGGGGTCTTGATTTTTGCTTAACTCATGAGCTCAAGCAATCTTGAGCTGGGTCCTGGCCATCAGAGTGCTAGGATTACAGGAGTGAGCCACTGCCCCTGGCCTAATTTTTTTTTTTTTTTTCTTTTTTCCGAGACAAGAGTTCAACCCTTATGCCCAATGGTGTCATCGGAGCTCAGTGCAACCTCAGACTCAGGCTGTGGGCATCCTGCTGCCTCAACCTCTGAAGCCGCTGGGATTATAGATGTTCGCCGAGGCACCTGGCTGGGTTTTTCAATTTTTTTCATGAGTTGGGGGTCTCATTCTGGCTCAGACAAGCCTTGAACTCCTGAGCTCAAACAATGGTACTGCCTCAGCCTCCCACACTGCTGGGTTTACAGGCATGATCCCTGGCCTTATTTTTATTTATTTATTATTATTATTTTTTGCAGCTTTTTGGCCGGGGCGGGGTTTGAACCCACTACCTCTGGCATATGGGGCTGGCGCCCTACTCCTTTGAGCCACAGGCACTGCCTTTACTTATTATCATTATTTTTTTTGCAGTTTTTGGCTGGGGCTGGGTTTGAACCCACCTCCTCCAGCATATGGGGCCGGTGCCCTACCCCTCTGAGCTACAGGCGCTGCCCCTATTCATTTATTTTGAGACAAAGTCTTACTATCTCGCCCTTGGTAGAGTGCCGTGGTGTTACAGCTCACAGCAACCTCAAACTCTTGGGCTTAAGCGATTCTCTTGCCTCAGCCTCCGAAGTAGCTGGGACTATTGGCGCCCTTCACAACACCTGGCTATTTTTAGAGACAGGGTCTCGCTCTTGCTTAGGCTGGTCTTGAACCTATGAGCTCAAGCAATCCACCCGCCTCGGCCTCCCATGAGTGTTAGGATTTACATGTATGAGCCACTGTGATAATCCTAAAAGTTAGGGATTACAATCCCACAAATGAGAACAGTAAAGCTCAGAAAGTTGAGGTCACTGGCCTTCTGTTCTAAGGGAGGATTCAAATTCAAGCCTGTGTGAACACAGAACTTCTACATAAGGACAAAGCCACACACCTCCCTTATGAAGCCAGCTGACTTAGAGAAGATAAGGGGAGAGTATTCTAGTGATCTCTTCCTTTTTTGCTGACCAGACCAATCCTACCTAATACCAAACAGGCTGAGTGTTTCCCATAGATCAGCTCCTGCCCAATGACCAGTACTCACAGGGCTCCTCCTGTCCAGGTAAGGTGACTTGATGTTTCTTTATACCGTCAAACAGGAGCTCTGCACCACCTCTGCAAAGAAAGGAAGGCCGAAGACAAAGATAGCTAGGTGAGCTCCTGCAAACAGTAGGAGGTAACTGAAAGTGAAAACTGAAGACGGGGTTGGTAGTGGAAGCCCAAGAGATGAAGAGATCAAGGCTTAGGAACATCATGGGTACTAGCCATCAATTACCAAATGTGACCTCCATATGTGGCAAAGTAGGATGTAAACTATTTTTAATAGTAATCAAGTACCCAAACTTTTTATTTATTTATTTATTTATTTATTTATTTTGCCGTTTTTGGCCAGGGGTGAGTTTGAACCCGCCACCTCGGGCATATGGGGCTGCCCTACCCCTTTGAGCCACAGGCGCCTTCCCCAAAGTACCCAAACTTGCAGTTTCTCATTTTGTACCCTTCTGCCTTCTGGAGAGGCAACTTAGCACATAGGTGCACACAAAGGCTTTGGAGCTGTCTGCCCCAAGGCGGAGACTAGCTGAGTGAGACCTTGGGCATTTGACAAAATCTTCTTAAACCTCAGTCTTTCCATCTGTAAAAATATTGAGATGCCACTGTGAGGCAATCTGGAGATCCTGTGTATTTACAGGGTTTCCTCTGGCCAGATGAGGGTTTGAAATGTTCCTGCCTAGGCTACCGGCTACCAGCCTAGTGCAGGAGGCTGACAGTGTCCACTGGGCCTGGACAAGCAGACTAAAGCCTGGAGAGGTTCAATGACTTGTCCAAGGTCAAACAGTGTCTGAACTAGAATTTGAATCTACCAGTAGCCTTGGCAGAAACAGGACTCTTCAAAGGAAAGAAAGCCCCTTGAGGGCAGAATTTGGTTGATTTTTGTCCCAGGACCTGGACAAGGGAAGAAGGGGACAGCAGAGATGCTCAGAGCCAAGTCTAGAAGCTGAGGTTTCTGAGGCAGGCCCCAGGGCTCTTTCAGTGCCTCTGTTTCTGGGGTCTCCTGATCTCATCTCAGACTTCATGAGCCTTAACTGAAAAGGTCTTAACAGACTTTTGATGGATATGATGTCTTCCACCCCAACACCCATTCCCAATTTCAGGGAACAGAGACATCCTGAGACAGCCCACTGGGAAGCCAAGGCAAGGCAAGTATTGTCATGGGGGAAACATGGGGCGACTGTCATCCAAACAAGATCATGCTTTGTTGATGCAGAAATGTGGAGGGGGAGAGGAGGCCCATCTGTGGCTGTGCACAGGGCCATTTCAGCTGCAAACCGGCACAGAGCCTCCATTTATTTCCTTCCAAGAGCTTAGTTTTCTCCTGGGTGGGGGTTGGCACATGTAGCAGCTGGGGTGGGGGAGGGTGACAGGCAAGGGGCTCAGGAGTTGGGTCAGAGAAGAGGGATGAGAACTGGAAGCACTGGGACTCAGGCAAACAACCAAGAGTGGCCAAACCTGGTGGTGCCAGGCTCAGAGGCTGAGGCTGTTTTTCCTTTACAAACGGATAAAGGGAGAACCACTCTGGCTCAGAGTAACCCTTTATAGCTGAATTCTCTGGCCCTCAAGGGAGGGGTTGGCATTTCTCCTGTCAACACATCTGGAGTGGGGGAAGGTTCATGCCCAGCCTCTGGAATGATTCAAGGAGGCAGACAATGGGCTTGTTTTGGCCCCAGAGATACCCATGGCCAGGCTCTGTTGTGTCTAGATATCTGATAAGATTTGCTGGTCAAACTCAACTAAGATACCACTATCTTTCTCCTACCCTTTAATTTTTGGTGGATGTGTTTGTCAATACCAATGACAGGTATAGACATTCCCCAAACCACTTTTACTTTACATTTTCTAGTTTACCTTCATCTTTTTGTTGTGTGTGTGTGCGCGTGTTTGTATGTTGTTTATTTCCTCTCCAGCAGAAGGACTGAAAGCTCTGCCTAAAATAGGGCCTGGCATACAGCAGGCATTCAACAAATATATGCCAAATGAATGAAAATGTCCATTTCTCCCACTTCTCTGTCTCATGGCATTCCCCCCCTTGCCAATACCTCCCCAACTCAGGAAGAAAAAGGATGGAACAGAGGGAAGCCCACATCTGGGTCCTCATAAGATGGACCACAGAACACAAAACACACCTGTGTGTTGAACCCTGTGTGTCCTGAGCAAATGCTCTACTAAGAACAGTTCAGAAGGTAAGAAAAAAAGATGGCAGAACTGCCATCAAGACAAGAGGGAGAAAGATGCAGGGGCCTTCTAGAGGGTCTACAGAAGAGCTGTTGGGGGCCAGATATGGTGACTCATGTCTGTAATCCTAGCACTTTGGGAGGCAGCACTCTTGAGTTCAGGACAGACCAGCCTGGACACTAGAAAGACCCTGTCTCTATATAAAGTAAAGAAAAACTTAGCTGGGCATGGTGGTGCACACCTGTAGTCCCAGCTAATTGGGAGGCTGAGGCAGGAGGATTACTTAAGCCAGGAGAAGGGGGAAGAAGGAGGAGGAAGGAGGAGGAAAAGAGGAAAAAGGAGGATAAAAGAGGAGCTGCCGCAGCAGGAGGAGGCAGTGGCCAAGAGGACATCCGTTCTCAGGGGGAAAAGACAAGGTCCTAACATACTCTTCCAGGATCAGAGTGGGAGTGAGGCCACTCAGGGACAAAAGGAAAAAAGAATGATGGGCATGGCAACCTCTTTGCAAATCTGCTCAGGTTCAGAGTGAAGGGCAAAGCATGTTTGCTAAGAAACATAGGAAATAAAGTCAGGGGGCAAAAACTTGCACTGGGACAAAGACAAAGGGAGAAGGGACCTGTGTTTGGCACCACCTGGAGCATTCTTGGTTGAGAAGCTGTAGTTTTCACAAAACACTGTGGTATGGGTAGAAGTGGTAGGAGGTGGGTAGGTGAATGGAGGAATACCGTCCTGCCTTTGGGGGTCGCTATTGCTCTTGGAAGTAAGAGGCTGAGGCTAGAGATATCAGGCCAGAAAAAAGAAAACTATGCTGATATGAAAGGTCTGAAGGGCAAGAGCCACATCTTCCTCATACAACTTCCCCATTGTTGCCAACATAGGGCCCAGCAGACAGAAGACATCTCTGATGAGAAAATACCATTACTGATTCAGTGAGAATGAAAGGCAAGTTGGCTGTAGATAAATCTTAACATTGGCAGTGTGAGGCTTCTCCTTTTCCAGCTCGCTAAGGCCTGTCAAACCAGCAGGGATCCTCCCAGAACTCCCAGGCTTTGAGGGATATAGCTGGGCCAAGGGTGAGTGAGGCAAAATAGTTAGAAGGTCCAGAACCAATAAAGTTCTAATTGGATCCAAGTGGCCAGACATATCAATTAAGATCCAGTCAACAGTCATGGGTCTATTCCCTTTCTAAGAGACAGAAATGCTGAACACATTAGGGCACGGACGAAGTTCTATTTATCCTTGTATCCGCAGTGTCTGGCTCACTGCCTGGCACATGGTAGGCACTCAATAAATGACTGGTGAATGAACTACCCAATGAAGGAAAAACATGAAAGAAACTGGGGCATCCAATGGGAGGAAAGGCATTTGGGCAGAGGTTTTAGATTCCCATCCCAGACTTTTCCTTTCACATAGACCCTGGCTTGTTTATCTTCACACACACACACACACACACACACACACACACACGAGTCACATCTAATCCCAGCTTTTCCATATGACAGTGGAAACTATCCCATCCATCTTTTACGGCCTGGTTTTTTTTTTTTTAATTTTTTTAATTTTTGCCTTCTCTCTAAGCTCTGCAGTTTTGCTCGGCTTTGAAACTACGACAAACCTTCTGTTTGTAGAAGGGACAAGACAGTGACTTGAATAGATTTGTTCCTTGCTCTGTGTTTCTTCAGTTACTGTGTGTCCCAATTCCCTCAATTTTCATTTATGCATACAATAGTGTCAGTGTTGGTCTCCCCCACAGTGGTTTCTTATTTCCCCTACCCGACTCAAAATCTCTGCTGACTCAAAATCTGCAGAAGGCACTCAGCAAGTTTGCTAATTGTCCTGAAAGAGACTCAGGTCTGTTTAACATCCCCAAGTCTTGGGAAAAAGAAAGAAAAGTGTCTCGTCCTGGCCACACATCCCATAAGAAACAAGATCCCAAGAACAGTGTAAACACAAATTGTTGCCCGAAGGCAGAAATTGGGATGAAGGGTAGAACTTCTTGGTTCTAGGAACTCAGATGCCAGATAGATGGGACCAATTAGACATGGGATTGGTAAAGACATGGAGAATGCCTGCTAACCGTCACGCCAATTGAATCACGCAGGGCGCAGAGCATCAAGGAGTATCCAGAGCCCACATTTGCGCCTCTATTTCCAGACATACGGCATCATGACCCAAAGAGATTGAGCCTCTCAGGCTCTCCGGGGCGGGTGGCGTTGTTCAAGGCAGGCATCAGGAGCCTCGACGATTCGGCCGTGCTAGGCCTCAAGAGAGAGGGAAGGGAGTTCCGGGCCTGACGACGTCAATTCATCCCCACGGCGCCCCAGCTCTATAACTCACCCGAATTCCACCTCCACTGACAAGGGCGCTGCCATGTTGGGGAAGCCGAGCTCGCAGGGAACTCCCCCCAATTTCCGGCGCGCCCGTCCACTTCCGTTCACCGCCCTGCACGGTGGCGGAAGAGGCGGTGCCCAGGGAATCCATCCGCCTCAACTATTAGAGCGAGTCCCGTCGGGGAGAGGGGCGGAGGACAGAATGTCGCCGTAACTGCGAGAGCCTGTGAGTTAATCCCTCTGCACCTTTCGCAGGCCGGGCTCTGTGAACCAGGGTGGAAAGCGCATTGTACGGAGAAGAACTCCCAGCATCCTTGCGACGTCACTGAGAGCCACGTTAGTGTTTATCTTGTATTAGTTTCAAATCTCTCGGCAGGCAACACGCTGCTTGGGCGAGCCCATCCACTCGTCCGGCTTGAATTTATTCATCAGTGACTTTCAAACCTTTATTTCCGACCCAGAAATCTTTCCTGAGCTATCGAGTCACCGCCCAACCTCCCCTTTCGATGTTGATTTGGATGCCCCTATCAGCAGCTATCCAAAGCACCTCTGTGTGCCAGCCATGTTGGTGGTGCTGTGGATGTAGTGGTAAAGGGGATAGGCAAGGTTCCTGCCTAGAGCACTCATAGCAGCGGTTCTCAACTTGTGCGTCGGTCGCGGCATTAGGAAGGTTGAGAACCACTGATTCAGAGTGTCCTGGGCAGACTAACCGTAATCAAAGACACTTTCGGCCAGGTGCGGTGGCTCCCTCCTGTAATCTTAGCACTCTGGGAGACCAAGGTGGGCGGATTGCTTGAGCTCAAGAGTTGTGACCAGCTTAAGCAAAAGTGAGACCCCGTCTTTACTAAAAACAGAAAAAAACTAGTCGGCTGTAATGGCGGGCACCTGTAGTCCCAGGTGTTCGGAAGACTGAGGTAAGAGGATCTCTTGAAATCAAGAGTTTGAGGTTGCTGTGAGCTATCATGATGCCACTACACTCTACCCAGGGACTCTTGTCTTCAGAAAAAAAGAAACATTCATATATGCAAAATCTTAAACTGTAAGAAGTCATAGGAACTTAAAAGGGAAAACTGACTAGATTGGACTTACTGAGCTCTAAGAGTAGTGTTAACTAGGTGAATGTGAGAAGAGAAAGCCCTGGGAACATTCCAGTGGAGAAAATAGAAGTCACAAAGGCTTTGGGTGAGAACATGGTGGAACACCAAGAGGAAGGTAAAAGTTGGCATCAGGGAACATGGTAAGAGATGAAGCTAGAAAGATAGGGAGGGCCAAACCATGTTTTTAAATGGTTAAATACTTAACCAGGTAAGTATTTTCGTCTCTAGGAGGTTGTGGAAGGGTTTTGGAAGAGGGTGGTGATTATTAAAATGTTTTTTCTGGCTCCACTGTATAGAATACTTTGGAGGGGAACAAGGAAGACCACGGGAGCCTGTTGCAAAAGCTCAAGGCAGAAACGGAATGAAGTGGATGTCCCATGGATATCTAAACAGCAACATTTCCAAAATTGAACTAAGCAGTAGTAAAGCATGGTGGCATAGCCTAGTGGTTAAGGACTGAATGAACTAATGGTTTATATTCAGATCCTATCTCTTCCTAGCTGTGTCTTTGGGCAAGTCCCTTAACATCTTTGTGCCTCTATTTCCTCATCTATAAATGTGGGTAATAGCCCAACCCCATAGGCTTGTAATGATGAATAATGAGATCTGACATAGTGCCTCTTTCTCTAAAACAGCTCCTCTCAGTGTTCTCTATCTCAAGAATACCACTACCAGGGTAGCGCCTGTGGCTCACAGGAGTGGGGCGCTGGCCCCATATATTGAAGGTGGCAGGTTCAAACCTGGCCCTGGCCAAAAACTGGAAAAAAAAAAAAAAAAAAAGGCTCGGTGCCAGCCACATACACCTGAGGTGGCAGGTTTGAATCCAGCCCAGGCCCGCCAAACAACAACAACATAACCAAAAAATAGCCAGGCATTGTGGCAGAGCCTGTAGTCCCAGCTACTTGGGAGGTGGAGGCAGGAGACTCGCTTGAACCCAGGAGTTGGAGATGCTATGAGCTGTGATGCCAGGAGCTGTGATGCCAGGGGACGCTACCCAGGGCAACAGCCTAAGGCTCTGTCTCAAAAAAAAAAAAAAAAAAAAAAAAAAAATACCAGTACCACCCTCTGAAACACACAATCGAGAAACTTTCAGACATTCTGAATTTTCTCCCTTCTCTCACATCCAGTCACCAAATTAGAGTTAGTCTCCCTTTTAAGCTGACTTTGAAACTCCAGATTTTTCTGCCCCCTGCTCCCATTCCCAGCTTATCATCTCCCTTGCTTCTCTGGCTTGCCTACCCACCCACCCCCACTCCGTCCTTGGCTTCATAGTACAATTCAACTCCATGGACATCTCTGAGCTCCTTCAATGTACCAGGCCTTGTTCCAGGACACTATTAAAATGAGGACAAATCAAAGGTCCCACATTTACAGTGGCAGGTGAGTAGGTTACTTCCCTTCTGAAACTCAGTTTCCCCGATTTGTAAAGACGGTTTGGAACCAAATATTCCAAGATTCTTCCACTGGACTCTTAGCTTCTTCGGGGCAGAAACTTCTGATTGCTCTTTGATCATTAGCATGTAGCAAGTAAGGAGTTCTGTATATGATAGGTGTTAATTGTTTGCTGAATGAGTGAATAAATGAAGGCTATCACTTTCTTGCTCAAAGTCCTTTAGTGGATTCCCTTTGCCAATAAGATAAGGTCAGTCAGAGCTGTGTATAGTCTTTGATCACAAACCCATGTCTACCAGCTGAATATCCTCTGACCATGGGAACTGCCTCCCAGAGCTGGATGGAGTCCTTGGGGGCATTTGAAAGGCTTCATCCATTTCATAATTATTGAGCACCTATTATGTGCCAGGCCAGTGTTGGTGCTGAGAACATAATTGTGAACAAAACCAACAACTCCCTGTTCTCCAGGAGCTGATGTTCTAAGAAGAATGGGAAGGAAATATGGATTACACAGTGCAGATTAGTGCTATGGAGGGGGAACCAGGGAGTCCTCTGACCCAGCCCTGGGATCAGGGAAGCCCAAGAGAGGGAGAAGAGCATGTTGGAGGCCAGAGGCATTCCTCCCTCCCAGAATCTCAATAGGCAGGTGGTCCAGCTTCTGGCAAGTCAGTCCATTCTGTGGATGTCCAGCTCTCATAATATCCTTCCTTCCCCTGACTCCAAGCCTGTCCCCCTCAGCTCCTGGGTTAGTAACACCGCTAGCTTAAAATACAGTATCTGTTCAAAGAGTGTTTATTGAACATCTAGTTTGCAACTGGCAGGTGCTTTTTACATGTATTACCTCACAGGGACTGTTCATCATCCCTTTTCCAAATAAGACCAAGATTCAGAATGACCTTTTAGGCCTCAGCCCCAGATGTTTGTGGTCTGAGGATCCCTTTCTATTTGCTAACCCTTACTGCCTCCCCTTGGATAGTCTCCCCAAGGTGCCTTCCCTCAGGTCCGCACAGAACAGAGACTTGGGCCCTATCCCATTTCTTCCAGTGGGCCAGGCCAGCAAAGGCCTCCATCCCCTCTGAAGCTCCTACAGAGACAAAGGCGGGGTCTGCAGGGCAGGGGAGGGCGCCAGTGCCCCCCTGCCCACTGCCCTTTGTCTTCCCGCCAGCTCCCCTTGCGCACCCTGGGAGGCTGGGAGGCGCCTCTCTCAGGCTTCCTCCTCCCATTCTTGTGCTAATTGGGTGTCAAGCTGAGATCAGTGAGAAAGAAATCCGCCCTGGCTCGGGTTAAACTGCCGCCAAAGGCCAGGGCTGAGCCCAGAATATTATTAGGGAGGAAGCAGGGCCCCTCCTTATGTGGAGGGGTGGGCTGGCTACACATTCAGGCCCCTTTGAAAGTCACCCGGTCCGCCCTCCCTTGCTGCAGCCTCAATGGGCTGTCTCAGAGGTATTTAACCTTCTTCCCAGGAATTGAAAGTGATACGCCACGCACTGGCTTGGCAGCCACTTGCCTGTCCCGGGATGCTAGAGGCTGGAAGGGGCCAGGCAAAGCAGACAGGTTGCAGATGGGAATGCTGAGACTCTGGGAAGGAGACTTTCCTAGCTCTGTCATTGACAGACTGCCTCTCTGAGCCTCAGATTCCTCTGTGGAATAGGGATAAAAATCATACCTGCTTTGTTAAGATTTAATGGACTTTAGGGCCTGGGCATACATGGTGGAAGCACTCACTGGAGCTGTGAAGTATAATCGCCCTCAAAGGCTTTGCTTTCTATACCTTAACACCCCTACAGCAGCCCAGCAGCCTCATTGCCGTGCATCCTAGGCTCTTACCTGCTCTACCGCCTCTGTCTGGAACACTCTTAGTTGAAAGCCTTCCCTGAACTTGAGCACCTCCACCCTCACCCCAGGGCACTGGGTTAGTTGCAAGGACACAGTCTTTGCCCTTCTCTTTCCCTCCCTGGGGACATTGGTTCCCTAAGGGCAGATTAGGGGTTCAGATCTCTGTTTTGCTCTTCAGGCAGCTCAGTACCTCCCACCCCCTCCAGAGGAACTTAAGAGGTGCTCTGTAAAATGTCGGAAAGCCTTCTAAACAGTGGCTGTTAACATCATAAGGATGTCTTGAGCACCTACTTGGCCTTGCTTTGGGGATGGCCCGATCCAGTAGTCAGGCCATCATAAAGGGGTGGGGTGGGATTGGTACATTAAATAGAAAACAACCTAGTCTGGGGTCTCAACATCCAGAGATGCCTCCTTTTTCTTTAACTATTATGCATTGAGCAGATAGCAGCACCAGGCTCTCAGGCCTGGCCTAAGAGATTCTCATGCACAATTTCACTGCATTTTCACATTGAAATTCCCAAGGGATTCCTTGACCTCCATTTATAGGAGAGGAAACTGAGGCTTAGCCTGGCAAATGGTAGAGCTAGGATTTGGATGCAGGCCTGGCTGATTCCAGAGCTGAGCTCTTCACCACCTCATACTGTGACTTTGTTCAACCTGGAAGATGGAATGGCCCCTTTCCAAGGCCTCCTCTTTCCCACTGTAGAGAACTTATTACTGAGCACTAAAGACACTGAACAGCACCCTAACCAAGTACAGGCCTTTGAAAGCCCAACCAAAGGCCCTCACAAGGTTGCCCTGGGCACTGAATTGGTACCTGCTTGGGGCAGAGATGGGACTAGCAGCCCCTCCTTCCTGCTGCCCTTGGCTGAGTTCTAAGGCCCAAGGCCAGATGCCCCAAGCTCTGCGCGCCCTCTGCTGACCACATATGGGCACGGCAGCCAGGCCTGCTGTCCCCAAACTCCCCTCAGGGTCATTTCCCCATTCCAGCCCTGGGGCCTCCCCCACATTTATCTTGGGACAGACACCAGACACTATCTTTCAAAGGTCATTCCACCAGGAGGTACCCCCCAGGCTTCTCACCTGAACTGTCAGCTGCTGGCACAGGGTGTGGCCACTCAGCTCCACAGGCTTGCCTGGAATGGAAGCTCTTCTGACTTCCTGTAGCCTTTTGCACCAGGAGGCAGGGTGGTGCAGGAGGGGTCAGGGCTTGGGGTTGCATTCCAGCCACTACTACATGGTGTGTGACCTTGGCCATGTGACTCAAAATCTCCAAGCTCTAGTTCTTCCTTTGAAAGCCCATTTACAAAGATTCATGGTAAGGGTTCAACAGAGGGGATAAAGGCCCAGGGCTTGCCTTACTCCCTAGTTCTGTTCAGGAACTTTTTCCTGGCAGGCTTTCCACCTTGGGTGTGACTCCAGTGATGGGGCCTGGGAGACAGCTGGCTCTCCATCGCACTGCTGACTGTACAGCTACTAAGACTGCTCCAGGAAGCTTTCCTAGACTGTGGGCAGGTCAGGCAGCCTTGCTCTGGCTTTTGCAGCCGTCTCCCCCATCCTTTCAGCTGCTAAACAATCAATGTGCTGCAGAGAGGTTGGCAGAGTCTAGAGTCAGGATCCTGCCCTAGCTTAGGGTTTCTCCTTGAAACCATTCCTCTTTTTTTGCAGTTTTTGGCCAGGGCTGGATTTGAACTTGCCACTTCCAGCATATGGGGCTGGCGCCCAACTCCTTTGAGCCACAGGCACCACCGAAACCCTTCCTCTTAATGCCTACCTTTAGCTTCTGAATCCTCTTAAAACTGATTCTTCCCATTTCACAGATGAGATTGAGTCATTTGCTCAAGGCCACCACAAGCTTATAAGTGACAGAGTTGGTCTGGACTTTTTCCTTTTGTTTACAAATCAGTCTCGCTGTCTTGCCGTAGTGCGTCAACCTCCTGGGTTCAAGCTATCCTTCCACCTCAGCCTCCCAAAGTACTAGGATTACAGGTATGAGCCACTATACTCTGCCTGGTTTGGACTTTGATGCTCAGGTGGTATTTTTTTTAAATTATTTGTTGACAGTTTTATTTTGTCACCCTTGGTAGAGTGCTGTAGTGTCACAGCTCACGGCAGCCTCAAACTCCTGGGCTCAAAGGATTCTCTTGTCTCAGCCTCCTGAGTGGCTGGGACTACAGGTGCCTGTCATGATGCCCAGCTGTTTTTTTGTTGTAGTTGCCATTATTGTTTATCGAACCCACCTTAGGGCTGGGTTCGAATTTGCCAGCCCTGGTGTATATGGCTGGCACCCTAAGCACTGAGCAACAGGCACCAAGTCTTTTTATTTGAGACAGCCTCATGCTATAGCATCATAGCTCACAGCAACCTCAAATTCTTGGGCTTAAGCGATTCTCTTGCCTTAGCCTCCCTAGTAGCTGGGACTACATGCACCCACCACAGTGCCTAGCTAGTCTTCTGTTTAGTAGGTCCAGGCTGGGTACAAACCCACCAGGCCTGGATCATGTGGCTGGCACCCTAACCACAGAGCTATGGGTGCCCAGCCATAATGCTCAGGTTGTTAAAAAACTTGCCAGACTCAGGTGAGAACTGCCCCCAACTGCACATTGAGGGTAGTGGCTGTGGCATCTTACCTACTGCATCCCTACGTACAGGTGAATGAATAAATGGAAAAAGTGAATAGGCCAGAGGGGCAGGAAGTGAGGTGGTGGGTGGCTCAGGTGGCTTGCACACACAGGCAAAGAGGAGTCAAGGCAGAATTTATTAATCCCCAAGCCTCTCCCACATTCCTCCTCTCATAGCCAGGCTAGGACTGAGATGGAGATGACAGACCTACAAGGACAGAAAGGCTCTACCTGAGGGACAACCAGGCTGCCACCCAGGGAGAGGAGGGAATGTGGAGAAACAAGGGATGCTCTGTCCTGACCTGCTGCAGGAGGGGGCACCAGGGGTCACATTGGGGCTGCCTGTCCCCTCCTGAAGGTGGGTGAAGCTGAATGAACTTGGGCAAAAGATCCTCTTCTGATCAACGGCCACTACTGCCCCTGCCCACTGTGTTGCTTTCCTGAGTCTGGAGACTTCTGCCCTGTCCCATTTATAAGCTCCCTACCCTCTGGGGAGAGCTTGGTGACTCCTACTTCTCTTGCCCTGACCCAAGACATCATCCTGAGAAGGCCCTGTCAGTCTCAGCCTGGGAACCAGAGGGCCTGCCTAGTGCAGAAGATGTAACTTGGGACATGAGGCTTTCACAGAAAACCTCTGGAGGTGTGGGAGGTGGCAGTGAGTCACTTGGCAGTTTTGGAGGGAGAGGTCAGCACCTCAGGCTGGAGGTGCCGGGCCCTGCTTGCTTTGGTCTGGCATCATCCAGGACCCCTCTGGGGTGGAGCTTAGGGCTCTGGATCCAACATCCACTAGCCCTCAGGGACGGAGGGGGAAATTCACACCTTCTCTTCGCCTGCCTGGATGCGTGTGTAAGCCTCTTGGTCCAGTGGGACATAGCAGCCCTTCCGAGTGTCCAGGTAGAACAATGGGTCTTTCACAATAGCTGGATTAAAGCCCTCCTTCCGCAGCTGTGTCTTCTGGAACTTGTAGGTCCCTGGGGAGTGGGGAAGAAGAACTTAAAAGACAGTTCAGGCAGTGACCTGAACTCCCAGGAACCTCGCTGCCACTCCTGGAGAAGGACCAAGTGAAAGGCTGGAGAGAGAACAGGAGGAAGTGTGGGAGGAGGAGGCCCTGCACTTTTAAGTTTGCACATAATGCTCCATCCGCTACCTCATGTACTTCGTCTCTGAGCAGCCGTGGCAAAGCAGAGGTGGGGGACAGGAATAGCTATGTTACCCACCCAAACTCATTTTGCAAATGGGCAAACTGAGACCCAGAGAAGGGAACCGACATGCCTTATGTTACACACTGAGTGACAGCAGGGACCAGAACTTGAATCTCCTGACTTGAGGATTCTCTTTACTACTGGGTGCAAGTATGATCTTACTTTCTAAAATGCACATGCTTTCAAATTTTAAAATCTCTGAAATAGGCTCAGCGCCCATAGCTCAGTAGTTAGGGCTCCAGTCACAGACACCGAGGCTGGCGGGTTCAAACCTGGCCTGGGCCTGACAACAACAACAACTACAAAAAAAATAGCCGGGTGTTGCAGAGGGTGGCTGTAATCTCAGCTACTTGGGAGGCTGATGCAAGAGAATCACATAAGCCCAAGAGTTGAGATTGTTGTGAGCTGTGATGCCACAGCACTCTACTGAAAGCAACAAAGTAAGACTCTGCCTCAAAAAAAAAATCTCTGAAATAGTTTGAACGCCCAGCTGGTTTTTGGTTGTAGTTGTCGTTGTTTGGCAGGCTGGGCTGGATTTGAACCCACTAGCTCTGGTGTATGTGGCTGGCACCTTAGCCGCTTGAGCTACAGGCGCCACCAGGCCTTTTTTTTTTTTTTTTTTTTTGAGATAAGCATCTCACTTTGTTGCCTGGGCTAGAGTGGCATGGTCAGCCCAGTGCACAGCAACTCCAAACTCCTGGGCCTCTTCTAATCAATAGTATTAGCTCCAATGTATGATGAACAGACTGAGCTCATCAGTCTTCTATGATGAGCCTGGGTGCGATAGCTACTAATAAGGAGCCACAGCTTCCTCCCCTCCCTGTACACCTTTGTAGTGTAGCTTTGCCACTTCTCCCAGAAGGAGCTAGAGCAGCGGTTCTCAACCTGTGGATTGCAGCATTAGGAAGGTTGAGAACTACTGAGCTAGAGTCTATCTCAGTCACTACTGTTCTCAACCTGGACTAGCCTATCACTTGCTTGGACCAACAGAATGTGGTAGAAGCAACACTGGGATTTCTGAGCGAGTCTAGGCCTCAAGGAGCCTTGTAATCCCACCTTCCTCCCCTCCTCTGTCCCCAAGGTCTTGGGGATGCCCTGGGATCAGACTAGCTTTTTTTTTTTTTTGAGACAGTCTCACTTGGTCACCCTCCAGAGAGTGCCATAGCGTCTTAACTCATAGCAACCTCAAACTCTTGGGCTCAAGCGATTCTCTTGCCTCCCAAGTAGCTGGGACTACATGCGCCCATCACAATGCCCGGCTATTTTTTAGAGGTGTTAGCCACCACAGCCAACCTCAGGCTAGCCTTCTGAGGATAAGAAGCCACGTGGAACAGCGATGAACCACCCCCGGTGAGACCCCCAGACCAGCACTGTCAAATAGGGTCATCATTGGCTATATGTGACTATTTTAATTTAATTAAAATTAACAAAATTTAAATTTCAGGCCATGCAAGGTAGTTCACACCTGTAATTCTAGCAATCTGAGAGGCCAAGGAGGGTGGACTGCCTGAGCTCACAGGTTTGATACCAGCCTAAGCCAGAGTGAGACTTCATCTCTAAAAACAACCGGTGTTGTGGTGGGCACCTATAAGCTGAGGCAAGAGAATTGCTTGAACCTAAGAGTTGAGGTTGCTGTGATCTGTGATGCCATTGCACTCTACCAAGGATAACAAAGTGAGACACTCTATCCAAAAAAATAAAAAATTAAAAAATAAAAAAATTAAAATTTCAGTTCCTCAGCTATACTTCCAGTGCATAATAGCTATTCAGGATAAGTAGCTACTGTGGCGGACAGCAGAGATCCTAAACATTTACATCACTGCAGAAAGTTCTGCTGGACAGTCATGCAGAAGCAACTAGGTAAGAGAGCCAGACCATGAGGACACCTTAGAGCCTCCTGCCCCAGTTGAGTTGCTAAGTATTGGCAGCTCTTTGAGTGACCCCAGGCAAGGCCAACCTGAGAACCACTGAGCTGAACCTAACATCCAAGCTGCTGACCCACAGAACTGTGAGCAAATAAAATGGTCATTTCATTCCATGTGGGGGCAAATAAGTTTAGGGCTGGTTTGTTCTATAGCAGTGGTTCTCAACCTTCCTAATGCCGTGGCCCTTTAATACAGTTGCTATGAGTTGTGACCCACAGGTTGAGAACCGCTGTTCTATAGCAAAGCCCATCTGAAACCCAAGGTCTGACAGTCTCCCTGCCTTTTCTGGACAGAAGTCATGGTGTCAGCCAATCCTCATGGAACTCGTAATCTTGGTCATAAGCCTGGCACCAATGTCCTCACCCTGAAGCCCTGGACTCCCCTGCTGCTTCAGGTGCTCCTAGAGGTCCAGGTGTCTACTCTCTGGCAAGGTCCACTACAGTTGGGGAAGGCCTGCCATCGAGGCTGGCATTGACATGATGACCCCATGGGAAGTGGCCAGGCAGAAAGATGGTACTGCCCTCATGTTGAATGGGGGCCCATAGCTCACCTCTCATTGGCCAACTATAACAACCCCTCACGCATTTCCCCACTGCTCCGAGGCTGCCTGCAGTCTTCCTCACTCCCCACAGACCAGCCAGAGAGCTTTGTAAAATCTGAATCTGACCAAGTCACTATCCTGCTCAAACACTGCTGTGGTTCCCTACTGTCCCCAGAATAGTCCAAATACCTACCCTGGGCTCCTGGCCCCTGCTGGCCTCTTTCCCATCCCATGCCACTGCCTGCCCCTCTCATTTGGCTCCAGCTTTGGGGGCCTCTTTTCATTGCAAGCTCCTTCCTGACTGAGGGCTTCACACTTGCTGTTCCCACAACCTAGAACACCTCCCACCCCAATCAAGTCCTTCCTTTCCTTCCGGTCTCAGCTGAAACATCACCTCCTCAGGGGACCCTTCCAGTCACTGCAACTGTCCCTTCATGGGCTCTTCTGTTAGCTTGATCCGTGGTCCCTTCTTTATCTTTGGGATTCTTGGTCCTGTGGCTGCCTTCCCTCCTGCTCTAAAAGCCCCAAGATGGGAAAGTTCCCATCAGAATTGTTCTCTGTATCCCCAAGGCCCAGCAGGATGCTTGATAGTCAATAATTGTTCTATCAAGGAACCATGAGCTTTTCTCTGAAGGCTTAGTCTGCTCAGCTCCACATGGACAGGTCAGTTTACCAACCACCTGGCCAGGCTGTGGGCAGAGGTCAGATGACAGCCATTTGGGTTTATTTTTTATTTTTTAGACAGTCTCACTACGTCACTCTTGGTAGAGTGCCGTAGCATCACAGCTCACAATGACCTCAAGAGGCTAAGAGATTCTTTTTTTTTTTTTTTTTGTAGAGACGGAGTTTCACTTTATTGCCCTCAGTAGAGTGCCCTGGCGTCACACAGCTCACAGCAACCTCCAACTCCTGGGCTTAGGCGATTC
>CAUYPK010091555.1:0-27524 GCA_963574355.1 Loris lydekkerianus | reverse complement strand
CTCTGGTTGATGATCCAAATTAAAATATTCTGGAACTGCGCTTCTTACAAGGGTACATGTGAAACTTAGTAAATGTAGAATATAAATGTCTTAACACAATAACTAAGAAAATGCCATGAAGGCTATGTTAACCAGTGTGATAAAAATGTGTCAAACAGTTTATAAAACCAGTGAATGGTGCCCCATGATTGCATTAATATACACAACTATGAGTTAATAATTTTTTAAAAAGTCACATAGCTATTAAGTGGATTGATTAGAATCTATATATAGAATTCTGCAACTCCAATCCTGGTTCTTTTTTTTTTTTCTAACCAAAATCCTATGCCCCCAAAATATCAGGGAGTATTATAATATAATGAGTTGGATGTTTCTTGTGGCACTGTAAAGGAAGAATCCAAAGTTCCTCTGAGTGGTAATATCCAGATAGAACAAGATCTGGCAAAGGCCTCATTGTGGTGGAGCCACACTCCTTGGCACACCCATGCTAGGCATGTCTTTAAAAGGGCCCCTTGGTTCAGATTACAGTCACCCGTCATCTGTTCCTCATTGATTCTTTAAACACAGGCTCCGTATGGGCAAGGCCCATAGCCAACAGGCATGTTGGGGCTCTAACGCTGTTAGGAATTAAGTCCAGGAAAAGGGGAGGCCTGAGCCGGAAAGGGTTCAGTTGTCTTCACATCCTTCCCAAAGCTGGATTCCTTGCCAGACAATATCGGCCTCTGAGATTTGGCCTGTGTGTTTGCTCTGGCTCTTTTAACTGTTGACTTTTGGATCAACTCTAGGTTGGCTTGGGTATGAAAATTGCTTTTCCAAAATTAATAGTAAACTTGAATATGCACTTTTCGGTCTTCCTTCCATTCTCTTCCTTGCTACCTTTGAAATCATGTGCATTTGAATCATGTTGTTGCCAAGGCCCTATAGAAAAGAAAGTTTCCCTAGTGAGGGCAGGGCCAACACCTTCATTTTATCTGTGTCAATTCATAAGTTCTGCTGGGAAACATCAGTCCTCTCAGATGAGGGAATGGGTAAACCTCAATGGAATCTTGCAATAATTTTTGGAAATCACCAGACCCTCAAAACATGTAATTTTTCTATGGATTTGCACTGACTTTGCCTTTTTGTCCATTGCATCCTACATATCAGTTATTCACCAAAACACTAGAGTAGAGAAACATAACAATAATTGTAACTCATGGTTATAGAGAACAAATAGTTTCAACATGGAAGATAGATATAATATAATCTATTTGGTTTCTTTTTTAATATTTTGTTTTTAATCCGATATTTTGTCCATATTTGTTTTGTGAGTGCAGGCACACATATAAACAATATGGGAAAATTCTGAAAGAAGAAAAACCAAAATACTCAAACATACTCATGGAGGAATTACAGGTAATTTTTATTTTTTTTCTTTATAACTCTGTATTGCCTAAAGTTTTACAATCATCTTTCATTGCTTTTTCCCTTTTTAAAAATAAAACTACCCCATTTGAATTTAAATAGAAATAATAATATTTGACAAGGTCTTCACTATTTTCAAGGATCTTTTTAAAAGCTAAATCTTAGTTGAGTTTTGTTTTATTTTATTTTGTTTTGTTTCTGAGACAGAGTCTCACTTTGTCACCCTTGGTAAAATGCCGTGGCATCACAGCTCACAGCAACCTCAAACACTTGGGCTCAAGCAATTCTCTTGCCTAAGCCTCCCAAGTAGCTGGGACTACAGCACCCACCACAATGCCAGCTATTTTTAGAAATGAGGTCTCTTTCTGGCTCAGGCCAGTCTTGAACTCCTGAACTCAGGTGATCCACTGGCCTAAGCCTCCCAGAGTGCCAGGATTATAGGCGTGAGCCACCATGCCCAGCCCCTCCTTAGATGAGCTTTGTAACATCCCTAGGAAGTTAGAATTATCTTCATGTTTGTTTTATAGATGGCCTGGAGCTACCATTGTGTGTGAGGACACACAAGGTAGACAGGTACTGTTGATGTCAAGGCCCATGTTCTTTCCACTCTGCCACAGCTGCTCTCCACTGTTAACATTCAACACAACTGTTAATCAACCGTCATTCTGTGGCATGGTGCTCGGAATGGGTGCTCGGAAAATTCTGCCTTCCAGGAATTCATAATGCAGAGTAGGGGTTCTCAGCCCCAGCTGCTCATTAGATTCATCCTAGGCAAGTGGGTTTTTTTGTAGTTGTTTTTTTTTTTTTTTTAGAGACAGAGTCTGACTTTATTTCCCTCAGTAGAGTGCTGTGTGCCATGGCATCACAGCTCACAGCAACCTCCAACTCCTGGGCTTAGCGATTCTCTTGCCTCAGCCTCCCGAATAACTGGAACTACAGGTGCCCACAACACCCAGCTATTTTTTTGTTGCAGTTTGGCCAGTGTTGGGTTCAAACCTGCCACCCTCAATATATGGAGCCAGTGCCCTACCCGCTGAACCACAGGTGCCGCCCTTGGCAGATGGTTTTAAAACCTTGGACCACACCTCAGATGTTCCTGAAAACTCCCCAGATGATCCAATGACCAGCCAAGATGAGAGCAACTGATCTATAGGGGAGATGGCACATCCATAAATAGATCCCATGCAAGCCAATATACACCCAGTTAAGGCAATTCATGGCCTTGCTTTCAGTATTTTCTTCTGGCATTTTATGGCACCTTGGCATATGGATCTCTTTGCATGGGGATCCTGAGAATTTAAGACCATAACCACCGCTTAGAGGCTATTGTTGGAATTAACCAGAAAGAACTTTCTCTTTGTATAGTTAGGCAAGACCGCATAGCAAAGAGAACTCTAGACGGGGGCTCTGAAGACTTGAGTCTGGCCTTGGGTCTTGGCTTAGTCTATAAGAAACTGTGGTTTGAAACAAATTGTCTCTCCTCTCTATTTCTTCCTCTGTAAAATAAAAGAATTTAATTAGATGCTGCCTTTAGGTCCCTCCAGCTCATATTTCCTATGATTATATATACCATATAACCCTAAATTATTAAAAAGCAAGTAATCCAAGATAGACAAAAACATTTAAATCTATCCATCTATTTCAATTATCTATTACTATTTAAAAATCCCCAAAATTAGTGGCTTAAGACAAGAATGATTGATCCTTTTTATTTTAACTATATGAATTAATTAGAGATTCTTCTACTGTTCTTGCCTGGGCTCACAGGTACAGCTGCAGGCAGAGGGAGCTCAGCCGAAGATGAGACAACCAAGATGGTCTGCTCAATTGGCAGTTAGTGCTAGATGTTGGCTGGAGAGCCTGGGTTCTGCTCCATGTGAATTCTCATCTTCCAAGAAGATAGACTGGACTTCTTTCTAACAGGATGGACTCAGCATTCCAAGGGAGTGAGGGTTGCAACTTACAAAATTTTCTGAGATTGCTCAGAACGGCTGTTGTATCACTTTGGCCATATTTTATTGGTCAAAGAGTATCATAGGATCATCCCAATTTGAAAACAGTGGAAAAATAGGCTCCACATCTTGATGAGAGGGACAAAAAAAGACATGTTACAAGGGGATGTGGACCAAGGAAAGTGTGATTCATTATTATAATGATACTGTCTATTATTTTTGCCTGAAAGTACGTATAATGTAGTGGTCAGGAGTACAGACTTTGGATTCAAACAGCCTGATTTCAAATCCTGTCACTGACATTTATTAGCCTTGTAACATTGGGCAAGGAACTTAAATCACTGTATGCCTGGTTCTTCAAAGGTGAATTGAAGAGGTTAATAATAATGCCCACCTCATAGGGTAGCTATGATAATTAAATGTGATCATGTCTAAAAAGTCCTGGCATATAGTGAATGTGTCCTAAAAGTTCTCTGCTCTTAAATGCCAATCCAGCTTTTCTGCAAGAGGTGAGGGAGCTGCTTCATCCCTCAACTAAAAGCAGCGAACTTTATCTCTCTCCTTTCCAACATCAGCAGCATCAGTTGGACTAACTGCATGTGAGCTTTCCAACATCAGCAGCATCAGTTGGACTAACTGCATGTGAGCAGGTAAGAGTTTGAATGAGAGAGTCTTTTGACCTTCTGTTGCAAACCTGAGAGGTTAAAATTCAGTTATGCTTATTATCATTTAGCTCGTTCCCATACACAGCATTTATTCAGTGAAAGGCTCATCTTGGCCTACTGTTAAAACAAGGAATGTGACTTACAGCCTCAGCAAGAGGAGTGTGGTTTGGCATGAATGGCTCCTGTTGTTTCCTGGCAGGACTTGGCTGCCAGATCCCAGGTGAAAACAGCCTTCCCCTACCTAAGAACATCAGCCCCATCCGCACACAGCATGCCATCACATGCTGGTCGTATCTCCCTCTGGACTCATGTAACTGAGGGCTGGAGGAGACCTCAGGTCACTGGTGTAGTCCAACCTGCTATGTGCCTGAGGGGCAAAGACTCCCTGTGTCAAGACTTACCTGTAAATTGTTCTTTCTCTGAGGCAGTGAACCCATACTCAGAAGTCTGACTCAGGGCTTTGGAGTCAGGAAGACATGATTCCAATCTCTATAATAACACCTCCTAGCATCATGACTTAGGGCAACTGGGATAACCTCACTGAGCCTCAGTTGTTTCTTCTATAAAATGGAATAGTCTTATTTATTTTACAAGGTTGCTATGAAGATTGGAAATAAGTATAGAAAGCACCCAGCACAGAGTATGGTTATTAGGAGGATTAAATTAATTTTTATAAAGTACCTAAAAATGCATAGTATATAATAGGTCCTCAAAAAAAATGTTGCTTTTGTTTTAGTATCATGGTGAATCTAAGTCTGAGGCTTTTCTTTTATTCATTAATTTATTTAACAAATCATTGCTAATCCTGCTGGAATGACAAATATATATCAAATTCCAAAGTAGAAGCTCCATGAAAACAAGGATCCTGCTTTTTGGTCACTGTTTAGTAAGTATTTAGAACCATGCCTGGAATACAGTAGGTGCAGAGTAAGTGTTGAAAAAAAAGATAATCTAATCTCTGCCATAACTGAGTTCGGATTTAAAAAGAGGATGAAGAATATACACAAATGCCTATCATTTCAGGTTGATTAATTCAAATGATCAGAGAAGTGCAGGCTTGTAAAGAAATTGTGTCCTGCAGGGGTCTAAGGCTTCAAGAGAGAGAGCACTTAGAATAAATTTTGAGGGTAGGACATTGAAGGGCAATATGGAAAGAATATAGAGAACAGAGGAGGACAAAGATTAGCCCATTTCCGAAATCTTAGAGTTAAAGCTATAAGCATCTCTCTCCACGGCTGTGTGTTTATGTGTCTGTAATCTAGAAAGGCCTCAAACACCTCTCATTAAGTGAGTGTGTGGAATTTTTCTACTTCTGAGCAGTATTATTAAATCAAATGATAAAATCCCTTAAAGGAGCTGACTGTATTCCAATTGGCCTAGAGATAAATAAGCTCATATATAAATTGAATATTACCAAAATTCCCAGAAATAAAGGAAATCAAGCCTCAAATACTTTCAATGTACAAAAAAAAAAAGAGAGAGAGAGGGAGGTATTGTTATAGAAACTAATTGGAAACTTAAAAATATTCAAGTTTACACAGTGTAAGTAAATCTTTGGCAAATAAGACTAGTTGGATAATTTGGGGTTAAAAGAAAACAGGTTTAAGTTAGAATTAACTTAAGTATACACTTTTATAGTATTTGAATACATGCTTTCTAAAGCCAGGCTTACTGGCAGAATAAGCTAGCATTACTTCTATTAAATATTTAAGATTAGGAGAAAGATTTATATAATCTGAAGAGAAACCTGATCATAAATATTTAAGATTATGAAAAATATAAATTTGCATTTAACCAAATGAACTCTTTATTCTGACAAACTTTATTTCAGCAGTAATTATGTTTTATGGCATATAAGCTTAAAGATAATTACCAAGATCTTTAGGTAACTTAAAACTTTGGGCTGACATAAATAGAGTTAATTAATGGCTATTCATGAGATTTCTGGATCATTTATAAAAGATAGAACACTAAAAGATAGTTACTAAGTTCAATTTACATTTATGCACTTTTGTTTCATATGTTCATATGCTCTGGAGAAACTACTTATATTTGGTGCATTAATGAATGTGCTTATATCTTGCCACTTCAGGAAGTTGTATTATAAAGGATGTGTAATGGATATAGAAAGTTGTAGAAGATCCATGAAAAGATACTTGCCACGGCCAAATCTGGCTAAAGCTTGATGGGTTTATCTATGAGATGTTCATCATCGTTGTGGTAGTTTATACCTCTCTAAATTGTAAGAGATGAATATACAAAATCAGTCTTGTCTCATAGAGGTTAATTGACTTCCTATCCCCTTTTGGAAAAGCCTACAAGTTGGGGCTGGATGCCGTTACCTTGTCCAAATTGTCAATCCTTCTCAAGTTTTCAAATCCTCCAAATTCCTTCAGTCTATAACTACAACCTTCCAGACTAAGTTTTCTGATTTATTTTCATGTGCATGATGGCATTGCCAAGAACTATGACCTCACTGTCCATGTGGCTATTGAGACCTAGATTGCTGTATAGCTGGCCATTTCTCCTAGGATTTGAAGAAGCCCTCCCAGCTGGAGCTTGATGACTTCACATAAACCAGAAGGACTCATCATTACAGCAGACAATGCATGAGCCTGAATGCTCCCTGGATAAGTGGCTGTCTGGATTACTAGGAAAATCTGGCAAAATTCTTGGGTCATACACATGTAACCAAGACTGGAACCAAGATTTACATGTAACTAAGACTGTGGACACAACATCTCCCAGAACATTGACATCCTAGCTTGAGAGCTTTGAGAAACTCAACAATGAATGGCATTCCCCCACTGGCCTGCTGAATTCCTTTCATCTGGTTACCCCCAGGGTTTGATTCCTGACTCCTTATGTTAATATATCCTTTTGCATTCATTTTTCATTTTATGCATTCTTCTTTTTTCATGTCTAATCCATAAGACCCTAAAATAAACAACCTGTATCACCACTTCTCTACAGAAGTTTCAACTGGTTCTACAGGAATGATACCAACAAACAACCTCAAGAGATAGTTTCTTAGATTCTGCTTCACTCCATTCAGAAGGTAATATTCACTGGTCTTGAACAAAAGGGCACACTGACAATGTCGAACCTACCTAAGATCTGTGCTCTCAGAAAACAGAGTTAAGAAATCCTTTCCCCAACTTTTGCTCTATGAAATTCCCCCACTCTTTTGTGTTCCAAAAAGCAGCTACAGATAAAGTAGACCCAGGTCTCTCACATGCTGAAGTAAGGCCCACCTCTGTATCCTTCCTCATTACCTGCATAGGACTGCAGCAGACACCCTTGTTTGCTTGCCTGTATCAAAATCAGGGCTCCTTCCTTTTCTTAGGGAGGTTCCTCATTACTGAATATTCTTCCAGGTTGCCTGAATAAAATTATCTCCTTATATGATAGATGCATTTTGTCTTTCATACTGTTCAATTAAAAAAACAAACAAACATTTTTATGAGCTATGAAAGGATTTTCTCTTGCCTCTGACACAGTTATGTGGGAAGGTGATGTCTGGGATGGCAACAACCATCTTCACCCCTGAGAAGCAAATCTGAGGAAAGCCTTCTTGTTTCTTACTGTATCTTCCAACCTATCTATTTCCTTCTTTCTTTCTTTTATTTATTTATTTATTTGTTGTTGTTGTTGTTGTTGTTGCTGCAGTTTTGGGCCGGGGCTGGGTTTGAACCCACCATCTCTGGTATATGGGGCCAGCACCCTACTCCTTTGAGCCACCAGCGCTGCCCTCCATTTCCTTCTTTCACAAGATATTTATGAGTACATTCCTAGTAGCTCAAGGGATCATTTGCAAGGAAATTCGCAGCCTCTATTCTTTTCTGTATGAGGAAACCAGAACAGGTGAGAAGTGAGGACAAAGCTGGGTGTTGATCAAATTTAAACCCATGAAGATCTGAACTCTGCCATCAGCCCTTTCAGCTGGCATCCTGGATTCAGTACCAAGGTTAATTGTGAGGGCCAGAAAAACTCCAGTGGGCTGGCGTTATTATATCTGACTCCTGTGAGTCTCATGTATCTGACCTGGAGCAAGACCCATGTGATTCAGGACTCACTGGGTCACAAAGAACACTGTCCTTCTCCTCCTCTCCTTCTTTCCCCAATAACCCCATTCCATATCCCTTTTGGAAGGAAGGGATACCTTCCTATACCAGATGGCCAGGGTGTTAGAACAAGATCTTAGATAATAAGAGAAGGTACCTAAGCATTCTATGACTTAGAGAATAGCTATGGAAAGCTTGAAAAAGGAAAAGAACCAAAAGAAGGCCAGGAAAGATACCCAAATGGGTTCTTCTTTCTCCATTATATCAGCCTTATTCAAGGATATGGGGCTTTCCCAGGGTACATACGTCATCAGATTACTGTACAGATCAGTACAATGAAAATTCTCTTCTGAAAGCCTTAAGGTCACTTAGATACAGAATCTGTACCCAAATTTCCCATAACTCAGACCCCTAATTACATTTACCAGGGGCCTCTGGTTTTACCACTAAAGGGTAGTTCAAAAGGCTTAGCCATGCACAGTCTCTAATGACTATCTATCTAGAGTGGTTTGGAGTCCTCACATGAGTAAAGGAGAGGCTAAAAGGGGTGAGTGAGTGTACAATGCCCAATTCAACCAGAGCAGTCTAATTGTATCTGTTTTATATTTGGGGATTATAGGTAAAATTTTATTTGCAAAAAGATTCTAATGCTAGAAGAAAACTATTTTTAAACCTTGAGTAAGAGAATGTGTCTCAATACCACTATTCCACCCCCACACTTAGACAGACTTTGAGGGAGAAAGTGCATGGCAGAGGTTGGAAGTGGGTACTGGGCACACATGTTTCAGATGCCTCACTAACAAAGGTCTGCCTTTACCAAAGGTCAAGAAAAGGAAATAGCCTGTCTTAGCTTATAGAAATTGTATTTTGATAAAGAAATGTGCTATTACCTTCTCCCAATAAAATAAAACCCAGTATCTCCAGATAGAGAATGGAATCTGGATCCAGAAGCTCTTCTGCTGTCTCCCAGGATTTGAAATATCACCTCATCTCTAGCTGTTCTTAACTTGCTCATTGCTTCCACCCCACAGTTTCTCTCCACTATTCTGAGAAGGAGAGGTGCTGTTCTCTGATATCTTTCTATCTTCAAACATTTTTCCATTTTTCTTCCAAAATGGCAACAAGTCACTTCAATAGATTCCTCAGCTGAAACAAGACTAGAACTTCCAAAATAACTAAATGTTAAGGGAAAGCATAAGGCTCTTCCCTCTTTCTTTCTAGACCATAGTTATGTTCTATCATTTGTATAAATGTGTAGGTGATTATATGTTAGTTTTATAGTAGTATTGAGTACATTGGATACTTTTTCTTACATTCTTGAGATACTTTACTAAGAAGAATATGTTCCAGCTCCATCCAGGTAAACATAAAAGATGAGGAGGAGGGCAGGAGGAGGGAGAGTATTTGGTGGGACCTCACCCAAGGTGCATAATAAAATGGTACACTTCACAACTGTTGAGAATAGAGCATAAATGTCTTACCACAACAAATAAGCAAACAAGGTAATGGTTACATTAATCAATTCAATGAAAGCATTCCATACTGTTTATCAATTCAACACATTGTACCCCATAGTGCATTAATGTACACAGTCATGATTTAATGAAGAAAAAACTGCAAATAGATGTAAAAAAATAAAATAGAGTAAATTATCCCCCCCCCCAAAAAAAAAATGGAAAGCAAAAGGGAAAAGGAAAAAAAAGTATGAAACATTTACGTGATGCAACTTTCAAAGGGCAGGTCTCTGATTCCACCTGAACTGAATTATTCTCAGGGATTTCATCTCTTCCCATCCCATAGGGGATCCATGAATGGCTCTGAGCTGTCTACTCAAAGAGATGGTCTCACCTCCAGAGCCTTTGCTTAGGCCATTACTTCAAAGCTCCTATCCTGTGCAACACTCACCACCTGGACCTTCTCTCAGACATCCTAATGCTTTCCATGCACAAGATCAAAACATAGTTATCTATTTTGCCACCTAAGCTTGGCTCTGAGATACATTTCTTTCTTAGGGATTGATGAAGATCATTTCATTCTTCAAGGCAGATTGATTATTCACTATACACCCTTTCTCATGAAAGAATCTACCATTATCTTACTTTTTTTATAAGCAGATGGAAGAAATAGAACACCAGGACTCCTCTTATGGAAGAGGGTTATATTTTGACCTAATGGTTGTGGGAGGTGGGATGAAAATGCTTTTATAAATGCTTGGGGCTTGTAGTTTATCTAATCCCTGACCCTCAGTCCAGGATACATTTTTCAACAATAAAGAGAAGAATTTGAAGTTCTAACAGGTAATCCAGGAAATGAGGAAAGATGCCTTAGGTTGGATGCTTCATGAAGGAGGAATTTGGAGAGAACAGGAATTTCTCAAAATAGACTTTGGCATGGACTGTTGTAAATTCTTCCTCTAACTCTTCTCTCTATAAACTCTTTAGTAAAGTCTACAATGCTTGTTTGTCCTTTTATGTGAGTGAATTCTTTTGCACATTGACTTTCATCACTGCTTGGGTCAACCTCAGTGCAACTCAAAGTTAGCACTGGAAGAAAACAAAATCTGGAGGCAAATGGGCTATAAGAGTATAAATTCTCAGGAAAAAAGTGCTGCAGAAAGGAGCTGGGGTAGGGCTTCCCTGGGCTGTGAAATGGAGATTGAGTTTACTGGATTTCATTAATGGGGCTCTGACTTGAGAGTTACAGTATGATACTTAGTATTATGATCCTTCACTGGCTCCCCTTTCTCTAAGTCTATATTCCTTGGTAGAAGAGGTGCTGCTCCTTCAAAATCCTTTTTCCAAATTCCTTTTGTCAAATTCCTTTTGCCATAAAATGGCAAAAGTCCCCTTCCATAGACTCCGTAAGCTAAGATTTAAAATTTCAAAACAACTAAATATTAGGGGAAAGTAAAAGAGGTAAAAATGATGCTACTTCCAAAGCTCGGAGCTCTGAGTCTTTATATGGACAACACACAATGCCTGTACAATGAGTCCTCCCCACCTCTCCACTGTTGACTCAACCAGCACTTCTTCTTGTCACCACACACTGCAGCAGCACCTGTAGGAAATCTGAGTGACCATTCTCACACCCCACCAAGGGGTGACTAACCACTCTTTCTTCTACCTCTCATCAGAGCATTACATTCCAAAACATTTTGTGCAAAAATATTTACTTACATGCTTGTCTCTCCCAATAGATTGTGTGAGTGTCTAATCCCAGAATCTAATACATGCCTAGAAAATGATAGAATCTCAATAAATGTTTGCTGAATTGAAAGAATTTCAAAGTCAGATGTTAAAACAGAAAGGAAGTGGACAGACTGGGCTTGAAGGGCCATTCCTCTGTTTACTAGCTGGATAAGTTTGGACAGTTCCTTAACCTCTAGGTGCCAGTCAGCTCATCCATCAATAATGGCTACTTTGCAGAGAGAATTTAAAGCATATAAAGTACCTAGCCCATAGTAGGAGTGTAATAAGTAAACAGTTGCTGTTAAATCAGTAAGCCAGTGGCTTAAAAATTTTTTCTTTATCAACATGTCAAAAATAAAATATTTCATAGAAGCAGGTAAGAGCAGAGCTGCGCTAACAAAGGTTGTAGCCTCAGAGCCCCACCTGCTTAGCTTCCCTGTCTTGATCCAGCTCACTCAATTGGTCCCTGAAAGAACAGGGTAAAATCTATCACCTTAAGCCATCATGGGAGGCACAGAAGTGGTAATATTTGAGATGATTTTAAATGGTTTTTAGAGACATAGCATTAGATAACACTGATACCTATAATTTTTTAAAAATGCATTCCCTCTCTAATTTTTCTTTTTTAATTTTTCTGGTTCATTCAGGGGAAAGCCTAGTTTTGAGGGGGGAGGGGGCTAATAGGTCTTTAATTCTTCTCCTTCTTCTCAAAAGGCTCCAAGATTAAAAAACAATAGACCACAGGCTTCGAACCTACCACAGGCTTGGAACCTTCTGCAAGTAATGACACTTAGCTACAGTTTACACTATGAATTTGTTTAATTCCTATCTATACCTGTATTATGTTCTGTAAATTTGGGCAAATTATTTTACTTTCTTTACTTTCTTCATTCATGAGAATTAATATGGATTTATTGTAAATATATTTACCATGAGACTGCTATGTATAAGGCAGTCTGGTGGAAAACAGTGGCAAAACAGGAAGATGAGATTTTCAGCCTCATGAATCTTCCAATCTTCACAGTGATACAGGTAAATAAATTACCTCTTCATTTACGTAGTATGACAAATGCCACTGGGGGCACTCAGGATGCTGGGGAGATACTTAACTTGGACTTGCAGAAGAGTGTAGTCAAAGATTTTTTGAAAATAAAAAGTGACAGCTCTGTTGAATTCTGAAGCAGTAGTATTTAGTCAAGAAAGGGGAAAGGGAACTGCCTATGTAAAGGTCTAGTGATAAGGGACAAAAATAAAATATGTAGGATAGTGCCTAGAACATAGTTGATATTCAATAAAAGGCAGCAGCCTTTAAAACTATTATTATGAGGGGCGGAGGCAAGATAGCCAACTGGAGCCAGCTTTCCACAGAGGCTCCCATCCAGAAGGAGAGTTAAAGGACAGAAGTTTAGCATGTAAGCTGATGGCTTAGAGCTGAGTCAAGAGAGAAGGTTGAAAAATACACATCAACCCTGCTGAGCAAGCTGTGACCCCAAGGAAACAAATACTAGCTACAAAATCCATCACCAAGCAGATGGGAGTCCCCTCCCCCATGAGACTGGCTCACAGTATATTCCATACAAACAAGCGAGCAAAGTTCAGATCTCCTCCTATTTTATCCCATGGGAGAGACCCTCTAAAAACTGGAACTCCTTCCACAGAGAGGACCTAGTAGTGTGCCATGGCACTCTTCCACCAGGCTTAAAACTATATATATTCTCTACCTGAAATTGTGAACTTCCGGCACTCCCTTCCACTCTCACCCAGTGGTCTAGAAGCCTGCCTCCCAAGATTCTTGGACATTTTCTCAAGAGGTATGGACAAGGTGTGGGCTGTTGCAGGTATGTGCTAATTCTGTGGCATGGGTATAAAGAGAAGACAGTGGACCAAGACAAAGAGGAAGAAGCAATGCCCCGTAGCACAAAGTGGTAGTGGCAGAAACAATAGGGCTCACAGCCCTGGGGATATTTTGGAGAGATACTCCCTGCCCCTCTTGGCAACCAGAGAAAGCCAGGCTTCTATTCTGGTGGCAGCCACTGGTGGAACAGATCTGGGATGGAAACGCAGGCCCCCTGAGACTTTAACCCAGAGTTACTGATTCACTAGGATTGGACAGAGACCAGATGAAAACAAGACACAGCCACTTAGCCCCACCACTCCAAGCATGCCCCCAGTTTCTCAGGCCGTAGCACTGCATGGGTCCTTTGCAAAGCTCTAGGGGGAAAGGTTCAGACACCAGTCCCAGCTCTTAAGCAAAGGACTGGTTAATCACTACTCCAGGAGCCACCAACCCACCTTCACCTTCTCTGATATTCTAGACAAATGGTGTAAAATAATCATGAGGTGGAATCAGTGGGAAAACTCCAGCAACATGAATAAACAGAGTAGCTCGACTCCCCCAAGGAATGACATGGCGGACACACCAGAAGATCCCATTCATAAATAAAAGGCTGAGATGTCAGAAATCAAATTCAGAATTTGGATTTCAAATAACATTAATAGACTGGAGGTAAAGTTGGAATTAGAAATTCAAGGAGCATTTCAAAAGTTGTCTCAAGAATTCAATGAATTTGAAGACAAAATCACCAAAGATTTTGATGAAGTGAGATAAGAACTTGCAGCCCTCAAAGATCTAAGACATCATAATCTCTCAGTAATGGAATGAAACAGGCAAAAGAAAGAATTTCTGACATTGAAGACAAAGGTTTTGAATGCTCCCAAATGCTGAAAGATGAAGAGAAGTGGAGAGCAAAAACAGATCTTTCTTTCAAAGAGCTCTGGGATAATTCTAAGAAAACTAAAATTTGACTTATAGGAATTCCCAAAGGCAATGAGGTGGCTTTGAAAGGCCCAGATGCTCTACTCCCTGAGATAATCAAAGAGAACTTCCCAGACATGACAAGATGTTCTGAAATTCAGATAAATTCAGCAGACAGCTTCAGAACCCCAGCACGACTCAACCCAAATAAGGCATCTCCCAGACACATTATAATTAACTTCGCCAAAGTTAATATGAAGGAGAAAATTCTGAAAGCAGCCAGATGTAAGAAAACCATAACCTACAAGGGGAAGAATATTAGAATGACTGCAGATCTCTCTGCTGAAACCTTTCAAGCTAGAAGAAGGTGGTCATCAACTTTTAATCTCCTAAAACAAAATAACTTTGAACCCAGGATCTTGTATCCAGCTACAATGAGTTACATTTATGATGGGGAAATTAAATACTTTAATGACATTCACATGTTGAAGAAATTTGCAATAACTAAACCAGCTTTCCAGGATATTCTCAGACCTATGATACCTTCATAATGACCAGCACAATCCTCTACCACAAAAGAAAACCCACTCAGAAATTTTTGATCAAATTCCAACATCCACAGTGGTGAAAGAATTAAAAATGGCCACTGGACTTTTGAAAAACCCAATACCCAAAATTCTACCAGACTCATCAATATTCTCAATTAGTGTGACTGGCTTAAATTGTCCTCTAAAGAGGCACAGGTTGGCTGACTGAATACAAAAACTCAGGCTAGATATCTACTACCTACAATAATCCCATTTTACCTTAAAAAATAAATATAGACTCAGGGTAAGGGGATGGTCATCTATATTTCAGGCAAATGGAAATTAGAAAAAAGCAGGTGTTACAATTTTATTTGCAGATATAATAGGCTTTAAACCAACAAAAGTAAGAAAAGATAAGGATGGTCACTTCATATTTCTTAAGAGTAACACTCAACATTATGAGACTTCAATCATTAACATTTATGCACCCAACCAGAATGCCCCTCAATTTATAAGAGAGACTCTAACAGACATGAGCAACTTGATTTTTTCCAGTATAATAGTCAGAGATTTTAACACTCCTTTGGCAGTGTTGGATAGATCCTCCAATAAGAAACTCAGCAAAGAAATTCTAGACTACAAATTAATCATTTAACAATTGGATTTAACAGACATCTACAGTACATTTCATCCTAACAAAACTGAATACACATTCTTCTCATCAGCCCATGGAACATCCTCCAAAACTGATCATATCTTAGGTCACAAGTCTAACCTCAGCAAATTTTTAAAAATAGAAATTATTTCTTGAATCTTCTTAGACTATCATGGAATAAAAGTTGAACTCAGTATTAATAAGAATCTGCATACTCATACAAAAACATGGAAACTAAATAACCTTGTGCTGAACAATAGCTGGGTCTTCGATGAGATTAAGAAGGAAATTACCAAATTGTTGAAAAAAAATGATAATGAAGACACAAATAACCAGAACCTCTGGGATACTGCAAAGGCAGTCCTAAGTGGGAAATTTATAGCCCTGCAAGCCTTCCTCAAGAGAATGGAAAGAGATGAAGTTGACAACTTAATGGGACACCTCAAGCAACTGAAAAAGGAAGAACATTCCAATACCAAACCCAGCAGAAGAAAAGAAATAACCAAAATTAGAGCAGAATTAAATGAAATTGAAAACAAAGGGATTATACAACAGATCAATAAATCAAAAAGTTGTTTTTTTTGAAAAGGTCAATAAAATAGATAAATGATTGGCTAACCTAATCAGGAACCAGGAAAAAAAGGGGCTTGAAGAGAAATTTCTCTGAAGAAGATAGGTGCACAGCCTATAGGCATATGAAAAAATGTTCATCATCCTTAGTCATCAGAGAATGCAAATCAAAACCACTTTGAGATATCATCTAACCCCAGTAAGATTAGCCCACATCACAAAATCCCAAAACCAGAGATGTTGGCGTGGATGTGGAGAAAAGGGAACATTTCTGTGCTGCTGGTGGGAAAGAAAACTAATATGTTCCTTTTGGAGTTTGTTTGGAGATCACTTAGGTATCTAAAAATAGACCTGCCACTTGATCCTTCAATTCCTCTATTAGGTATATATCCAGAAGACCAAAAATAACTTTATAACAAAGATATTGAACTTGAATGTTTATTGAAGCCCAGTTCATAATTGCTAAGTCATGGAAGAAGCCCAAGTGCCCAACAACCCAGGAATGGATTAATAAATTGTGGTATATGTACACCATGGAATATTATGCAGCCTTAGAAAAAGATGGAGACTTGACCTCTTTCATGTTTATGTGGATGAAGCTGGAACATATTCTTTTTAGCAAAGTATCTCAAGAATGGAAGAAAAAGTATCCAATGTACTCAACCCTACTATGAAACCAATTTATAGTTTTCATATGAAAGCTATAACCCAACTATAGCCCAAGAAGAGGGGGAGGGATGAGAGGGAGAAGAGGGGATGGGGAAGGATGGGCGGAGGGAGGGTAATTGGTGTGAACACACCTATGGTGCATTTTACAAGGGTAGATGTTAAATTTGCTAAGTGTAGAGTATAAATGTTTCAACACAATAACTAAGAAAATGCAGTGAAGGCTATGTTAACCAGTTTGATGAAAATATTTCAAATGGCATATAAAACCAGCACCTTGCACTCCATGATTGCATTAATATACACAGCTATGATTTGATAAAAAAAAAAAAAAAAAAAACACTATTATTATGTCCTAAATCTCAAGAGCTATTAGATTCAGGCCTCAGCTTCAATGCAATTCGTAGCATATAACAGATATTCACTAAGTGTTGAAAAGTAAATGATTGAATAAATAAATGAGTGAACAATTATTAGTATTTCTGCCTGCTCCTAGAGACTAGTTTATAGCAGAAGCTACATTCTTACTCAGGCTTTCCCTAGAATAGTTTGGCTCCCAACACTATATAAAGGGTAGTGCTGACTTTGGACTTGGAATTGTTCCACTGGATTCAGCTGGAATTACATGGCCTCCCCTCCCTGTAGCCTCTTTTCTCTCCTTACAATGCTGATGCTACTGATGAGATTCACATAGCTTATTTTTCTTTGAAAGTCTCTCTGAATAGCATTTATTTGTCATCCCACAGAACTTGGCAACTTGTAAAATTGTGTTAATAAAAAACAAAACATGGCAACATGGCTGCGACTGTCTTATCTCCTGGAGCCATGTCTATTCTTGTGGACCAATGGAACAACTTAGCAGGTAGAAATTCATCAAACACTGAAGAACTAGATATTGGGAAGTCTGAAGCTAATACTAAGGACTAGCGTTTACTTATCACTTTCTATTTAATATTCTCTGGATGCTATGGTTTGAATACTTACCCCCTCTATAATTCATCTTGAAATTTAATCCTCAATGTGGCTGTATTGAGAAGTAGGGTCTTCAAAAGATGGTTGGATGAATTAATTCATTCATGGATTAATATTATAGATTATGGATTAGTGAGTTATCATGGGAGGGGAACTGGTAGATTTATAGAAAAAGGAAGAGAGACCTGAACCAGCACACTGGGCCCCTCACCATGTGATGCCTGTGCCACTGCAGGAGTTTGTAGAGTCCCTACAGCAAGAAGGCCCTCAGTAGATGTGCCCCCTTGATGCTGGACTTTCAGCCTCCATAAATGTAGGAAATAAACACTTTTCTTTATAAAATGCCCAGTTTCAAGTATTCTGTTATAAGCAACAGAAAATGGATGAAGACACCAGGCATTGTGCTAAGTGCTGAGTTACTCAGTTACTCACCTGCATTACTCAGTGAATAAATATATACAGATATCCTCCACATTTCACAAGTGAGAAAACTGAGTCTTGGAGAGTGATGGGCCTTGTGAAGGTTACATATGCAGTCAAGGATAGTTGGAACAAAACTCAGTTAGTGCAATAGCAGAACTGAGACTTATTTTATTTTATTTTATTTTATTTTATTTTATTTTATTTTATTTTATTTTATTTTATTTTATTTTATTGAGACAGAGTCTCACTATGTCTCCCTCGGTAGAGTGCTGTGGCATCACAGCTCACAGCAACCTCAAATTCTTGGACTTAAGTGATTCTTTTATCTCAACCTCCAGAGTAGCTGGGACTACAGGTGCCCACTACAAGGCCCAGCTATTTGTTGTTGTTGTTGTTGTTGTTGCAGTTGTCATTATTGTTTTAGCTAGCCCAGGCAGGGTTTGAACTCACCAGCCTTGGTATATGTGGCCGATGCCCTACCCATTGAGCTACGGGCACTGCCCAGATCTGGTACTCTTAACATCTTCCTTAACCACAGTGCCATAAGCAAAAAGGATGTGTGGGAGGGGAGGGTCAGCATATCGCTGTTCCTGGACACATCAACAAATTCAGGGCCATGCTAATAAAATCTATGTGAAACTTTGTTTTTGTTGACTTAAAAGGCTTATTAGAACCCTGAATAGACATTTCTTCAGAAACTGGAGAAAAGATAAACAGATTGAAGTAGAGCTAGCCACTCAACCAATCCCAATAATATAGTCTTTTTTTTCTATTTTGAACCAAATTACCTCAGGTTGCAGTGTGGCATCAGCATTACCATTTTAGTATTTCTTAAGCTTTAGTAAAACAGTTGTCACTGTGACAATAGGATCAGTCCCTAAACACAGAGACTGAATTGGAGTTGTTTCTGCCTCTAGAATTATAACTTGGCTCCTTTGTAATTTTTTTTCTTATTTTGCAGAACTATCTCTTCTTCTTCCCAAATCTTAATGCCCAGATACTTAAAAATAATACACAGACTACTAAGATTTTTTCTCTAGACATCTGCTTTCAAATTGCTAGACTGGCCTATAGACCCTTCACTGCACTCACTCTGGACTTGGTTCCTTATGAGTCAGGCCCTGAATACATTCCCTCAAGATTCACCTCAAATGGGCGTGATTTCTACCATTTATTGAGGGCCTAATCAATGTGTGTGGAGCAGGCTGAACTATTAGGAAGCTCAGTTGGAAGCACTGCCGTCCAACAGGAGCCCCTGCCCAGAGTCGGAAGCCATGGTACAGCCAGACAGTCTTCATTTCTCTCCCCTGGCTTCACTCTCCTTTCAGCCGAGCTGAGCTGCTCAGGGCCACTGAAAAGGTCATGCAACTGCTATGATTAGCATGGCTACAAATTCCTGTTATCTAATCTCAGCTGGGCCCTCCATGCCACTCAGAAATCCTTATTGATCCTGGTTGACTCCCCCTCACATTCACCAGAGCACATTTTCCAAGTGTTCTCACTTTTGTTAAACCCCCAAGCCTATCCAGCCCGTTTGCCCCTTTTTTTTTGCTTAGAAGATTAAGGTTGCTGGCTTCCTTCCCTCCCATTAAAAACTTTTCATTTCTTCCCAGACTTTCCTCCCTCCTCCCTGCCCTCTCAGGGAGGCCCATCCCCCAGGATTTATGTGGCCCTTCCCCCACCCCAACCCCAGTCCTGGAGATCTCACTCCTTGTCTCTGCCCCTTGTTCTCAAACTTTCTCCTTCTTCAGTATTCCCAAGGCCCATCAGTTCAGTTAGTAAACAACTGAACAACTATTGTTAGTGTTCCCCATGCAAATAAATACATGAATAAATTAACAAACTTTTTTTTTCCCAAGTGCTTTTTGCTCAAAACACCATCCCACCCATCCCTTTAATGACTGCTGTTCACTCTACTTCACCTCTTTGACATTATAGTTTTGAATAATTTAAGTAATCTGTGTTCATGGTAGAAAAGTTAGAAGTTGCATATAAACAAAAAATATATATATTATGCCCCCTCAGAAATAACTCCTTTTTTAATCATCCTGGAGTATATCTTCCTAAGGTTTTTGGTATATGTACATACACAAATAAAGTTAAACAGATTTTAAAATTAAGTCACATTCTACGTCATGTACAGCAACTTGCTTTTCTTAATGCACAATGTACTCAGCATCTTTGGATTGGTCCCCTTACCCCCCAGATAAGGCAAGATAATCTCCTATCGCAAGGCTCTTAATTTAATCACATTTGCAAAGTCCCTTCTGCCAGTAAGGTAATTTATACATAGGCTGTAGGGATTAGCTCAAGAACATCTCTGGGAGAGGGTGACATTATTCTACCTATCACAAGTAAGCATTAGCTTAGGGAGAAGATAAGCAGGCAGGGTGGCAGATGAGTGGACTCCAGGCACAGGGAACAGCAGAGCTGTGACTGTCATCAATCTCCCCACTCCCAAAGTCTCCATGCCATAAATGTAGATCTTGACTGTCTTTTTTAAAATGTTTGTATTTATTATTATCCATCCTCCTTCCTTTTGGAAGATGCCTTTCCCCTAGAGCATGTGATTTTGGAAGGTTTGTCAGGGAAGGCACACATGCCCAGGCTGACCGATCACAGTGCCCCAATCCATGAGCAAGTGACCCAAACGGAGCCAGTCTGACTCTTGGATGAGACAGAGACAAAAATGTTTTACTTCTTATTGCGACTGTGAGCTCTAGAATGCTGCGACCACTGAGGGCCATCTTTCCTACCTCTGAGAGAGATCCTGTCAATAAGGAAACCATCCCAGAAGAGAGGAGAGTGGGGGGCAGTGGGAGGGGGGAGAGAGATCAGAGGATATCATTTAAGTATTTATTCCAGGCTGCCTAAGGCTAAATAACATCTGGACTCTTCAATTTCGTTAGCTAATAAATTCTTTTTTTCTTTCTTCACTTGGACTAGTTTGATTCAGGTTTGTGTTAATGAGTCCTTACTGATATAGTATTATTGCATAATATGTGTGTATTAAAATAAAATTAACCAAATTTTCTAAATATTGAGCCTTTAGATTGTTTCCAACATGTACTATTTTAACAATACCATAGTAAACATCCTTGTACATATATCCTTTCACATGGCTGATAGGAATACATTCAAAGAAACCCAACAATTAACCTACTGAAATCTAGCTGCAACCCCATAGCTCTGCTTAAATGACTCTCTCCTAGAGCACCAACCATCTCCGAATTGCCCTTTCCAATAGTTCTCTTCTGCATCCTCATCTTATTCACCCTCTTCTCATTCCTTCCACCTACAAAAAGCCCCGTAGACTTCAATGACTCTTTCTTCTAGCTCCTTTTTCTACTTCCAGGCTTCAACTTGGGTGCCAATTCAGAAAAAGCAGCAGAACTGCTATGTTGAGATAGATTCTAGAAACCACACAAAAGTGAAGCTTGGCTGGAGAACGTGATCATTTCGCAGAGTTTCCCATGCACTGATGCAAGCAGTAGGATGTGAGGGAGGAGTGGTAAAGATTGCAGCAAGAGGACCAAACCTTTGCCAGGACTATACCCAGAGGTTCTTAACTTGGAGGTTTCAAAGTAACTCAGGGGCTTCATGAATCCCCTGGAGTTGCATGCAAATATTTGTGTGATTGTACACTTTTCTGGAAAGGAAAACATCATGGTTTTCATCACATTCTTAAAGGGATCTGGTATCCCTCAAAAGATTAAGAGCCGTTTCCATTCACAGTCTCCTAACTTAAGTTTTCCTTAAGTAGCTTATGGAGCTTACGGTTTGGAGAAGGAGAAAGTCACAAGGCCAGTATTTACCAACCAACCTGACAACATGCTATGACATCATGAAGACGTAGGAGGTGCCTGAGAGATCCTTCAGGGAGAAACACAGGGTGCCCTTACACTGCCCTTTGGGCCACCCCAGCCTGACTTGGCTGAGTGGGAAGGGAGGGCCGGCAAGTTGAGAGGAGATACAGCTGTTTTCCGTGATGTGCAACTCATTCTTTTAACCCTGTCCTCTCAGCATCTCTGGTGAAATTTTCCTCAGCTTCTCTCAAAACTACTCCTAGCTTTCCAGTGACCAGGAAGCCAGGATGGGCATGACCAGAGGCCTCAGAGCACAGAAGTTCATGACATCTGAAAATTCGTACATCTGGGAAAGAGAGCTCAGGCAGGTACCATGTTTCACTTTCAATACAATTTGCTTCTGCCCTTTCTGTGTATTGTGGGCCTCTTTAATTGTGCTGGCTCCATTCAGATCTCCTTATCTTAGTGACTATCAATGTTTTAAATTCCTTGCTTTTTCCCTCTTAAGTTTTATGGGAAATATTTCCTGTCAACATTTTTCTGTCCTCTTTGGTGGCTGTAACTCCAGCCATTATATTATCTTCTGTGTATGTTAGTAATAAGGAGAAATATCTCACGTTCCAAAGATGTTAAATAGAACAAGACCAAACTTTAGGCTCCATCACATCTTCTTGAGATCTCCCAGGATCCAGCCTAGAAACTGATTTTTCTTTATTCCATGGCCACAGTTGACAGACCACGTTGGAACCTTCCAAGAATAAAATTTCTTGAGACCAATTTAATGTCTTATTAAAAGTTTAACCTTCTGGGCAGCACCTGTGGCTCAAAGGAGTAGGGCACCAGCCCCATATGCTGGAGGTGGAGGGTTCAAACCCAGCCCTGGCCAAAAACAGCAAAAAAAAAAAAAAAAAGTTTAACCTTCTTCCTGTTACCCATAAAAGTTTCTAACCTGTGGTTTTCTAAATACCATTCACTCTTCCACAGAGTATCTACAGTTTAGATATTTTTCTCCCTATGTGATTATTACAAATCATCTGCATGCTTCCTAATTTTGCCAGCCACACTGTCCTACCTACGATTCCCTAATTCACCTGCATTCTTTTTCTAGTCTTGGAGAAGTCTCTTGCCTCAAGCAACCACCTCCAAAGCCTTGTTCAGTTCCACCTCCTCCATGCTATCTTTCATTATTCTTCTATGGGAACCAATTACCCTTGAGCTTCCAGAGAACAGTATGATAGGCTTTACTGCTCCGCAAGTCTGCTCTCTGTTCAAGCTACTTACTACCTGTCCTCTTCCCAACCCCAGGGAAAGACTCTGTGTCTTACTCGCCCATATTTTGTCCTGTGTAATTATCATGAACTTCTTTTTTGGGTAGCTGAGAGGGGAAAGGAAAACTAACAGTCATTTAGAGTATTCTCCATGTCAGGCCCTGTGCACATAAATTATTTTATTTAACTACTATAAGAACCCTCTGGGTAGATGGGCATATACCTTTTTGATGTGTCTCAGTGAGACAAACATGCCCAATATTCAACAGCCTCTGAGAGGAAAAGGTGTGATCTGACTTCTTGGCGAATTCTGGTCTGCCTGATTCTGAATTTGTTGTTCTTTCCACTGTATCATGGTATTTCTTATAAATACCACCTTGCGTTCATCATGATGAACACTCATGTAGCTCAGTGGAGAGCAGTTCATGCTCACAGCAACCCTTTGAGGAAGGTTTTATTATCCCAATTTTAAAGTTCACACAGTTCCTGAGAAACATAGTTAGGACTTGAGCTCAAATTCTGAGCGCAAAAATACTTGTGTTCTTCCCACCATTCCACAGCTAGTTTCTATCAACGTTGACTAACTAAATGTTGTGCAGCACAGGGCTGGTGCACAGGCCTGCTCTCTTTTCTAAAATTACTGCAAGGCAGTATTTCTAGGCTCTGAGTCAGATTTCGCCTGTTTCTCTGTCTTGATTATGCGTGCCATACCTCTCGGTGCTGGGTCGGCTGCAAACTACTTTTGTGTCATGCTGACTTCTTCTAGATTACACACCCAAATAGGGAATGAAACAGATTCTGACAACCAGCTTCTAAAGCCTGTAGGGCCCCACCCCAGCTAAGTCAGTTCAAATTCTCCTTTGTTCAGGATCTTTGGGTCATTTTCTAGTCAATATAACTTTTTTAAAATTTGTAGTAAAATACACGTAACATAAAATTCGCCATTTTAACTATGTTTAGGTGTACAGTTCAGTAGTGTTAAGTACAGTCACACTGTTGTACAATCACCCCCACCATGCATCTCTGGAATGGTTTTAGCTTACCCAGTGGGAAACTGCACACCTCTTAAACAATAACTCCCTCTCCCCTCAGCCAGCCCCTGGCAATCACCGTTCTGCTGTCTGCCTCTATGAAGTTGACTACTTTAGGGATCTAACGTAAGTGAAATCATACAATATTTGTCCTTTTGTGATGGGCTTATTTCACCTGGCATAGTATCTTCAAGCTTCATTCTTGTGATTTTGGTGACATAGTTCAGAATTTTATTTCTTTTTAAGGCTGACTATTTCATTGCATGTACAGGAGCTGTTCAGAAAGTATCCATATCTGTCATTAGTACTCTTTTGGACAGCATGTGGCTGGATACTTTCCTGATAGCCCTTGTATCTACCACATTTTGTTTATCTTTTCATCAATCAGTGAACACTTGAACTGCTTCTGCCTTTTGGCTATTGTGAATAATGCTGCCATGCACATTGGTATACAAATATCCCTTTGAGTCCCTGCTTTCAATGCTTTTGGAGATATTCCCAAAAGTGGAATTGCTGGATCATATGGTAGGTAATTCTTTTTACTTTTTTTGATAAACTGTCATACTGTTTTCCACAGTGGCTGCAACATTTTACATTTTCGCAAGCAGTGCACAAGGGTTCTAATTTTTCCACATCTTTTCCAGCACATTATTTCTTATTTTTTCTAATAAGAGCTATACTAATGGGTGTGAGGCAATATTTATACCTCAAATGAACAGTGAGGTTGAGCATCTTTTTATGTACTTCATAGCTATTTGTGTATCTTCTTTGGAGAAATGGCATTTAAGTCCTTTGCTCATTCTTTAATCAGTTGGGTTTTTTTTGTTATCTATGTAACTTTTTATAACTAAACTTTTATTTACTTCTTATTTTTTATTTCTTTAAGTCTTTCATACATAGATCATAAATACATTTATGCCCATTTCAGTGTGTTGATTATTTGTACAAATTGGAGTGCTTATATCATACTAATCAGCATAGCTTTCATCTCATTTACCCAATTATAGCATTAGGACATTTGTGTTCTACACATGATAGAACTAACTTGTACTTGCAATGTGCTCCATAGTTGTGGTCCCCCTACTATCCCCTACTATCCCTTCCACTCCCTCCCCATCCCTCGCCCTCCCCTTTCCTCCGTCATCATATCCTAAAGTTTTGTTTCATTTCTCATATGCAAGTGTGAGTTATTATAAATTGGTTTCACAGTAGTACTGAGTACATTGGATAATTTTTTTTCCATTCCTGAGATACTTTGCTAAGAAGAATATTTTCCAGCTCCATCCATGTAAACATAAAGGAGGTAAAGTCTCCATTTTTTTTACTGCTGCATAATATTCCATGGTATACATATACCACAATTTATTAATCCATTCATGGGTCAATGGGCACTTGGGCTTCTTCCATGACTTGGCAGTTATGAATTGAGCTGCAATGAACAATCTGGTGCAAATGTCTTTATTGCCAAATGATTTTTGGTCCTTTGGATATACACCTAGAAGAGGAATTGCAGGATCAAACGGCAGGTCTACATTTAGATCCCTGAGTGTTCTCCAAACTTCCTTCCAAAAGGAACATACTAGCTTGCATTCCCACCAGCAGTATAGAAGTGTTCCCTTTTCTCCACATCCACACCAACATCTGTTGTTTTGGGATTTTGTGCTGTGGGCTACTCTTACTGGAGTTAGATGGCATCTCAGAGTAGTTTTGGTATGAATTTCTCTGATCATTAAAGATGATGAGCATTTCTTCATGTGTCTGTAGGCCATGCGCCTGTCTTCTTCAGAGAAGCTTCTGTTCATGTCTCTTGACCACAATGAAATGGGATCACTTGTTTTTTGCTTGGTAATACGTTTGAGTTCTCTGTGGATTCTGGTTATTAGACCTTTGTTGGTAGTATAACTTGCAAAAATCCTCTCCCATTCTGAGGGCTATTTTCTTTACTTAGTGTGTTCTTGGCAGTGCAGAAGCTTTTTAATTTGATCAGGTCCCAGTAATGTATTTTTGATGTTGCTTCAATTATCTGGGGTGTCTTCCTCGTGAAGTATTCTCGAAGGCCAATTTTCTCAAGCATTTCCCCTGCACTGCCTCTAAGAATATTTATAGTTTCATGTCTTAAGTTTAAGTCCTTTAACCAGTGAGAGTCCATTTTTGTTAGAGGAGAAAGGTGTGTGGGTCCAGTTTCAGTCTTCTACAAGTTGCCAGCCAATTCATCCAGCACCATTTATTGAATAGGGAATCTTTCACCCAATTTATATTTTTAATAGGCTTATCAAAAATCAAATGACCATAAGTGTCTGGGTTCACCTCTTGGTCTTCAATTCTGTTCCATACATCTACCTCTCTATTTTTGTGTTAGTACCATGATGTTTTGATCACTATCGATTTATAATATAGTCTGAAGTCTGGAAGCATGATTCCTCCAAATTTGTTTTTATTTCTGAATAATGTCTTGGCTATTTGAGGTTTTTTTCTGTTTCCATATAAAACAAAGTATTAATACTAATTTTTCCAGGTCTTTAAATTATGAGAGAGGTACTTTAATAGGGATCGCTTTGTAAATTGCTTTAGGTAGTATAGAGATTTTAACAATGTTGTTTCTTCCCAGCCATGAGCATGGTATATTTTTCCATTTGATAACATCTTCAGCTAATTCTTTTCTCAGAGTTTCATAGTTCTCTTTATAGAGATCTTTCACGTCCTTAGTCAGATACACTCCCAGATAATTCATCTTCTTTGGCACTATTGTAAAGGGAATAGAAACTTTGATTGTTTTATCCTCTTGACTATTATTGGTGTACATAAAGGCTACAGATTAATGAGTGTTAATTTTGTATCCTGAGATGTTATTATATTCCTTGATCAGATCTAGGAATTTTATAGTTGATTCCCTGGGGTTTTCCAGATATATAATTATATCATCTGCAAAGAGTGACAATTTGATCTCCTCTGGTCCTATTTAGATACCCTTGATTGCCTTTTTCTGCATGATTGCGGTGGCTAAAACTTCCATTACAATGTTAAAAAGCAGTGGACACAGTGGGCATCCTTGCCTGGTTCCTGATCTGAGTGGAAATGATTTCAGTTTTACTCCATTCACTATGATATTGGCTGTGTGTTTGTTGTAGATGGGATCTTTCAGTTTAAGAAATGTTCCTTCTATACCTATTTTCTTAAGCAATCTGATCAAGAAAGAATTCTGGATATTGTCAAAGCATTCTCTGCATCAATTGAGAAAATCATACATGATTTTTGTTTATGTGATGCCCTATATTTATGGATTTACGTATATTGAACCACCCTTGGGACCCTGGGATGAAACCAACCTGGCCATGGTGTATAATTTGTTTAATGTGTTGTTGAATTCTGTTTGCTAGGATATTATTGAATATTTTTTCATCAATATTCATTAGAGATATTGCTCTATAATTTTTTTTCTTTTTTTATTGTTAAATCATAGCTGTGTACATTAGTGCAATCGCCTGTACCCATTCTAAGATGCACCATAGATGTGGCCCCACCCATTACCCTCCCTCCCCTAAAACCTCCCCCCTCCCTTCCCCTTCCTCGGCCCTTTC
>CAUYPK010091554.1:0-36451 GCA_963574355.1 Loris lydekkerianus | reverse complement strand
TGTCTTAGGTTGACTGAATGCAGAGTGATCTTACCCGTCTTTGGGTACTATGAATGTAATCCACCATGCAGCCTCTCCATATCCTGTCTTAGGTTGTCCTCGCTTTGGGAATCTTACCCGTCATTGGTGCTATGGAGGGCAGTGAAGAATAATAGTTAGATTCTTGGTTAATGAGCCAGTGATATTGGACCTCGACCTGATTTAACTGCCTCTAACCTTGGTAATATTATTCTTTAGGATACTAGGGAACGTTCCCCTGGACTTCAGAATTGTAATTTCAATCTTTTATCCCTCCAGAACTCAGAACACTTAATTTATCACAATTCATAAAAGACGAGTAATAAACCCTGTCTTTATTTAAACCTGGGCGGCATTGACTTCCTTGGGTAGGAACCGTGCACTCTTTATGTCTCTGTCTACTTATCACGGATCCCGCATGTGTACAAAAAGCCATCTTTGTCAGTCAGCGGGAGATTTTATTAACTAAAGGTTCATTTGTTCTTCAAGTGACACTATCTCTCTGGAATTACCAGATGTTGTTCACACTGTGCTGGCCCTCCTTTTATTCTGATGATGGCAAATGTTGAATGTGGTGAATAAATACTGGGCACTGTCCTCGGTCGTCTTAAATAAATGTGATAAAATGAAAACATGTCGCCTCTGAAGTCTTGTTTGTTCCCAGAAGTCCACAGCAGCTCCTGGAGGCCCGAGGCATTAAAAGGCAACCCAGCCATTCCCTGGGTGTTCCATTATGAGCTGTTCTCCTCATTTTACAGATTCCATTTTAGATTAACGTAGAGGGGGAGATAAGATGGAACGTATTTAAATGATGCCACCATACCACTGCCAAATTGTTTTAATTGCGTGATATGGATAATTTAATATATTGTGGTGGTCTTTCCTAGAAATTTGCATTTAAAAAGAAAAAGTGGCAGGAAAAAACATTAACAGCAAATTTCTTATGACTTGGACCCAAAAGGGCTTGTCTTAATGCAAGGTGTTATATTTTGACCCTTCTTTGCTGCTGTAGCAAGGCCATGATTATTTCTTGGGGAGGACCGGAGGGGATTTTATTTAACTGGATGATCACAGAGCTGAGATTTTTGTCATCCATTGTTGAATCACGTATTAAATATTTATAACCAAAAAGAAGTGAGAAAGAACAATCTGTCAAAACAGACACTTTGGAATCACCATGCCCTTCTTTTGTGGATGACGCATGACACCCGTGAATTAAGCTTAAAAAGAGGATATAAAGCAGGATCTTGCCTTCACAGTGAGGAAAAAAAACTTATGAATGCTTTGATAATAATTGCTAATAATTATACTCAAATCTTATTACACCAAGAAATAGAGATGTGAACCAGACGGAGGCAGTGAGATTTCACAATAACAGCCACAATTTCTCTAATTTATTACATTGTCATTTGTCTTGTGATTTTTAAATCCTTTTTCACAGTCTGCAGTAATATATGGAATTATTAAAAGTTGGTGACTGTCTGCTGTTCAGAAAGGTTGAAAGAAAGGAGTTATTTCCGTGGGTGTTGCCAGAGTCCTGTTGAAAGGGTACTTAAGCATCACCGATTAATTCCCATTCTGTCTCCAATAAAATGGGGAAAAGGGCAATGTTCCCTTCTTACCAAGTCTCTTGTTATAAACGGCAGCCCAGGAGTTAGTTGCATAAGCATTTTCTTTCTCCAGTATAAATTGATTTGGTGTGAAAAATCTCAGATGGTTCCATTTCAAGGCAATGTTTTATTTGGTGGTGCAGGACGAATGTAGTGCTAAGTAGATTTGTAGGCTAATTTATTGGGCATTTCAATATCGTGTGTTCCCTACTCTGGTGTGCTAAGTGCTTCACCAACACTCCCCTGGCTGCGTGCTCCTCGTGACCTGCTCAACTCATCTTAATTAAATTCCTTCTTGCTGCAACCTCATTTTCACCCATGGGATGCATTGCTGTCAACCTGAAATATTTTTTAGGAAAATTGAGATATATTTTTCGTAAATTGAGCCTTTTTTTTTTCTTAAAAAGACTCCAAATATTAGTCTCTTAAATTAATATCAAGTTATTATGTACTCCAAGTCGGTGCTTTACAAGTCTGTCAAAAAATATCTTCTGCCTGGGAGGCCTGGGAAGAGTGTGATAGAGGCGGAGGATAATGTGCAGGTGTGTTGGGTTAGTGATGGGTGAAATGACTTTATGTGGCTTGTCCCCCCCTTCCCCCCCATTGTCAAATGCAACCAGAGAAAGCAGTTTTGCAAACAGAGGGTAAGAAAAGAGCCTCCTTGCAAAGCTGCTTGGGCTGCCGCTGTGGGTGCCCTGCTGAGATCTTCTCTTGGTACCATCTCTCTTTTAGAAAAAGATGAGTTTATCCTGACCTCTGCATTTTTTGAGAAAATACAGATTTCCTGCTCTGGAAATGGGAGAGTTTTTTCTTTTTTTATTTTTTACTCTATCATTCGAGTCACCTGCCGTGTTAAAAGGACATTGGGCAATCAGCTGCCTCATTTAGAACTTTGCCATGACTTTCAGAAAGTTTCGGTGACAATTTGACACATGAGGCTTTTGGCTTTTGTCCTGGGGATGTGGCAGCTGTCATGTCAATGTCTAGATAAATTGTGCCTTATAACCGAGAGTGGCTAATTAAACAAAACAAAACACCCAAACAGGGGCATATCCAATTCTGTCAGGCTGGCCTACTCTCCCAGGTGAACGTGATCCCCCCTGTGTGTCAAAACTTCCAGCTTGCTAACCCTCGCATTACAGCCACCCCAGACACATCCAGCTTCTGAGGAGGGGCTTGTGAACATTCTGTGCCCTCTGCTTGGAGCAGGCTCCAGCTTTTTCCACAGGTACCCCCTACTTCTCCATTCAATCTCAATTCAAAAATAGCACTTCTCCCAGAAAAGCCTTTCCCGGAATTTCCACCACTACCACAACCCCAGATTCCTGGAACAGATAACACTCTATTTGTGTTCGATCTCATAGAAACTTGTCCTTCTCCTCCAGTCAGTTATATACAGTTGAACCTTTGTCATCTGACCCCCCAAGAGATAGTAACAAATTGGTGCATGTACAGAGGTGGTCAACGTAAGGAACTTCCACTGAGTACATGTGGTGTATGTCCAGTCTAGGTCAGTGTAGGGAGGTGGTCAGCTTTGGAGCTTTGGAGCTTTTATGTATGTGGAGGTGGTTGGCTTTGGAGGTTGTGTACGTGGAGGTGATTGGCTTTGAAGGTTGTGTACGTGGAGGTGGTCGGCTTTGGAGGTTGTATACGTGGAGGTGGTCGGCTTTGGAGGTTGTGTACGTGGAGGTGGTCGGCTTTGGAGGTTGTGTACGTGGAGGTGGTCGGCTTTGGAGGTTGTGTACGTGGAGGTGGTCAGCTTTGAAGGTTGTGTATGTGGAGGTGATTGTATTTGGAGGTTGTGTGTATGCAGATGTGTTTGGATACCTCCAATATTCATTCTTCTCATTATGACCATAAAAGTGCAATCTCTAAGACCAGATAAGGAAACAAAATACAGTAGAACCTCCACTGTTGACCACTCCCTACATTGACCACCTTTAGTTGATCTAATTTTCATAGGCCAGGCACATACGACCTGTATGTATCAGTACAATGGACCTAGTTCGGTATGATGACCACCTTTGTATGCTGACCAGTTTGTTACAGTCCCTTGGGTTGTCAATTTACAGAGGTTCTAGGAATATCTAGACATGGAAATAATAATGTGTATATATAGATATGTCTGTGTGTTTATGTATCTATTTCTTTTATATCTCTCTCCTATGCCTTTGTCAATATAGTACCTACTATGTGCCAAGCACTCTTTCTGCATTTGGGATCCACTGGTAAAAAAATATATATAAGACTTCACGGAGCCTCTATTCTAGTAGGGGAGAAAAACAGTTGAAAGTGTGCATGACAGGTAAGTACATCATGGTAGAACATGAATGGTGTTCCATAAAAAAGGAAATAGGAGAGGGGAGTGAAACAAATTGTTGTCGCCTTAAATGAAGAGGCAGGTGGCTTTTCAGCAAAGAGTGAACTCTGTGGGATGTGGGGGAAGGATGTTCCAGGAAGACAAAATGGTCAACGCAAAAACCTCTAAGTCTACAGAGGACTCCTGTGCGCAAGTGACAACCAGAGGGCTAGAGGGGACAGAGTGGGACTAAATTGATAGAATAAGCAAGGTGGGGTGGAGGTGTAACCCTCCTGGGACTTGCAGACAGATGATCAGGGCCTTTGCTTTTGATTTTAGTAAGCTGGACTTCTTTGTTCCAAATGGATAATTTTGGCTCCTGCATTGAGAATAGATTTTTAAGGGCACTCAATGCACTTTATAACCACGTACCTACTTGTACGATCATTTGGTTGGTCTCTGTCTATTGCACAACTGTGTAGACTCTGAGAGGGCTGTGGTCTTATCTGTCTTATTCTTCACTGAATCCTAGGATCAAGCCTGGTGCTTGGCATGTCATTGTCCAATAAATATTTAATGTGAAAGGCTAAAATGAGGACAGGGCATATCAAGATGATGCCAGCTGGCATTCACCCCTCGAAGGCATGTACTGTAGATAGTCAACATGCAGATTTCAAGCTCAGAACCTATTTGTACCCATCCATTTAAAGACCACTTCAGCACCCCCTCCAACCACAGATTAAGTTGAATTATGTACCTAATTGTTTCTATATGCAACTATTTTTAATTAGTGCTATCTTAATTTGCAATCTATGATCTCTGATATTTCCGTCAAGAAGAAACTAGATGCCAGTTTGGAAGGCTTCCCTCCTTAAAATGAACATGCTTCATGCCCCAGGCACATGACTGGAAGAGCTCCCTGTGGTCTACTCGGGTAATGATTCATGGGGTGGGGGCCACAAATGACCCCTGTTTTCAGAATTAGTATGCATGCATTCCAGGATGCATATTTACCTGAGTGTCTGTAATCCTTCAGTAGAACTGCTACAGTCTAGTAAGTAAATAACATGTGTTTCAAAATTAGAATATGTATCAAATATGTATTTACCCAATAGGCTGTAACAGTTCTCAAGAAACCTTCCCAGTCTTTAGCCTATCAGGCTGACTTATGGATGTAGTTTTAATGTGTTTTTGATATGAGCACAGTATAAAGGAATATGTGAGAGTTTTAGAAGGGTTGGGGGCTGCTATGTGGAACAAACCAATTATAGAAGGAAAATTCAATTCGGTTATAGAATCTGGTCCTACTATTTTTTTACTCTTCCGTGTTTTTTTTTTCCTTTTTTCTTTTCTTTCTTTCTTTTTTTTTTTTTTTTCCCCAAGTTCCTAGAAGATTGCTAATGACACCAGGGTGAGTTTTTTATTGTTGACATTTAATTGTTGGTAACATAAATATGGCTTCACAAGTGATAAGTGAACAGATTTCTGAATGTGTATACAGGCCAGTTCTCTGGTGGCTAATCTCATGTCCTCAGAGGAATCCGGAGGTTGGATTTTGGTGAACGATTCCATGGCTGTGTTTGTAACACTTAGGTCAATGAGTATAGGTCATATGGTCTGGGTAAGTCAAGTAGAAGCTAACCATATTTTTATCAGCCATCTGGATATGTGAAACAGGAATTGATTTTGTAGAGACTGCTGTGAAGCCATTGAATCTTCAGCAGAATATTATTGATTTCCATCGTAACTGATGTTCACCTGCAGTTCCACTGGTGTTGGCTTGCAGGGTAGAGAATGGGACTCCATAGTTCTGTGGAGTTCCTGGATGTGCAAAGTTGTAGTCAAGTGCTTGGGGTGCTGGAACCAGAAACCATGGGCATGAATGCTTTGAACCTGGGAGAGAGATTCAACTGCTGTAAGATTCAATCATCTTACCTGTAAAATAGGTATATCGTTAGTACCCACTCTATAAGGTCCTTGTGATTGAGATGGTCCTCTCCAATCATGTAGCACTCTCCAAAGCACATGTTGAATGTTGAATGAACATCATCAACTATCACCTATAATAACAAAAAGCAGCTCAGCTGTGCTGGGGTGCAGGTGGGAGAAGGCATCATGAGGGTAACACCTGGTAAGCCCAGGTCTGTAGGCATTGGGTTTGGAACTAAATGAAGAGTCCAGGCGTGTAATTGAATGTTTCACGAACAGGTTATAAGTGGTTGTGCAAGTTTCTAAACATCCCGCATGCTCTAATAAATACTTTTAATTGACAAGTGAGAAAGAAACCATGAGTCTGGGACTCTGCTTGGAACCACGTGAAACAGCGATTTATGAAATGCCCTTTAAAATGCCTTGGTGGTTCATATTCTGCGCAAGTTGCTTTTTTTTTTTTTTTTTTTCCTTTCTAATTGAGAGAACTGCTATATTTTCAATCTGCATAAATGACCACAGGCCTTGATTCTTTGCTTGCACAGTTGTGACTGTGTTCTTGGGCAGAGAACCGTGGGGTTGGTCCCATAATTCTTGCTGGGGTATGCTCTGTGTGATGAGCCTTCTGTGCCCCAGACACAGTTTTTATCATGTTTTCAATACATTATAATTCGCCTACTTAGCCTCAGATGTTGCAGAGGGATGGGGCCACGGAGTGTACTAGTTCCAAAGGCCTGTGCAATGCCTCGTATGCAGTTGATAATCAAGTGGTTGTTGTGTTATCTTCTGTGGCTCTGTCTCTCTGAATTAATTCTGGTCCGTGACATCGTGCAGCTTTCCAGACAATTTTAGCATCTTATGCAACAAGCATCAGCTTTAGAAGTGTTGTCTGTTGACATTATTCATTACGGACATTTACTGAAAGCTTACAGTGGGCTGCGTACTATTCTCAGCAATGATATCATTATTTCATAGCAATCCATTTCAAGTCAATCTTATTATTGCCCCCATTTAGCAGATGAAAAACTAAGGTTCAGAAAGAGTAACTCCCAGTAGATCAGATAGTAATGGAGCAAAATATCAAATGTACAGTGTAACCTCAGAGTCCAGAGTTCCCAGCCTCTATTCTAGCTTTCTTCCTAAGGAAAATATTATGGTGAGGGGTCAGTAAATAATGAGGTGTCCTCAAAAAACATATGGCAGGTAGGAATTAGATTCACTTTAAATACCATGTACATTTCTGGGAGCGAGTCTAATAATTCTATGTGCTGTCTAGAAGTCACGAGATAGTGGTTTCTGTAGATGACTCTTCTTACCTTAGGAGTTAAGATCAATGCAGTATGCAGAGCAAGGCATTGTGGTAGGTGCTTGTAGTCCCAGTGACTCAGGAGGCCGAGGCAAGAGGATCGATTGAGCCCAAGAGACTGAGGTTGCTGTGAGCTGTGATGATGCCACGGCACTCTAACCAAGATGACCCAGTGAGAGTCTGTCACAAAAAAAAAAAAAAAAAAAAAATGCAGTATGCAAATAACTCAGTCTTTTGCAAATAAACACAATCTGAAACAGAATCATTGTTCTAATAAAGAACCCAAGTCTGTGCTTCAACATGGCTGGAGTCTTATATTCATGTCAAGGACCGATAATGCAATGATTACTGGGGCGTGAACCTAGAGTGAAGAACTCTTTCCATCACTAAAAAGTAACCCCTACTGCAGGCAGGACCAAACTAAAGTCACACTTCTCCCACTCTGTCTTTAAAATATACATCTCCAGTCTTTATTCTTCCATGCTCGTCTTTCTGTCTACAGGCCACCCTCGCTACAATATCCTGTTGACCAGATTCCCTGTCTCTTAAAAAAAAAAATCCCCTCTAAGCCTTTCTCTCAGTTCAGTAAAATGCTCCTTAAGAAGGAGACTTAACCATGCTACCCCGCCAGCTCTGTGTGACCCATGTGGTCAACATGACTGCAGAACCTTTCAGAAGCCAGACCTTCCTTTTGTTCCAGGCTAATCACTCTCGGCTGCACCCCGATGCTCCTGTGACCACACTCAGCTAGTACAGTTGTCCTCAGTGCCTTCCTCTCTCACTTCCAGCTATCTGCAACCCTGTGTCTGGGACATTCTTGTACCCTTTTCTTTGCCTTACCTACTGTCTTAGTCCATTTGTTGTTGCTATAAAGGAATAACTAAGGCTGAGTAATTTTTAAAGAAGAGAGTTTTATTAACCTCACTGTTCTACGGACTGTACAAGAAGCATGGTAAGATGTCTGCTTCATGGTAAAATGTCTGCTTCATGGTAAGATGTCTGCTTCTACTCGAGGTGGAAGGAGAAGGGGATCTGGTGTGTGCAGGGAACACATGGTGAGAGAGGAAGCCAAGGAAGGGGGGGCAGTGAGGTGCCAGACTCTTTAAAAATTAGTTGTTACAGCAACTAACCAAGTGAGAACTCACACACACGCTCCCATGTCCCCAGGGAGAGCATTAATATATTCATGAGGAATTACCCCTCCTCCCCGACCCAAATACCTACCATAAGGCCCCACTACCAACATGGAAGATCAAATTTAAGCATCAGGTTTGGGGGGACAGACATCTAGGCTATAGCATTCTGTCTCACTCCCACCAAATCTTATACCCTTTGTATAAGCAAAATACCATCATCACCTCCCAGTATTCCCCAAGATATTAATGGGTTTCAGCAACAACTCAAAAGTCCATATTCTCATCTGAAACTCAGGGTAATGAGACTTATTTCCAGCAATGGTCTTGTTAAAAAAAATAATAATGCACAAGTTGTTTATTTCTAAGATACGGTGGTTGTACAGGCATTGGATAAATATGTCTATTCTGAAAGAGAAAAATCACGTGAAAGAAAGGATTAATGGGCCCCATGCAAATGTGAAGCCCAGCAGGGAAGACATGAAATCTTAAAGCTCCAAAACAATCCCCCTGAGTCAGCATCCTGCCTCCTAACCCCAGGGAAGCTCCATTGCCATGGCTTTGCAGGGAGCAGCCCACATGACCAGGTTCAGGAGCCACCAGCTGGCTTTGGAGTTAAAAGCCAGTGGCTTTTCTAGGCTGAGGTTGTTGGCTGCCAGTGGGTCTAGAAGTCGGTACCCTCATTCCCATTGCTGCACCAGGCACTGCCCTGGTGGGGGCTGTCTGCAGTTGCTACACCCCCGCCAGCAGGCTTCTGCCTGGACACCAGGCTTCTCAATATGTCCTCCACAGCCTAGGTGGAAAAGGCCAAGCTTCCATTGCTCTGGCGTTCTGGGGTCCTACAGAACTAGTGCCACATGAAAGCCACAGGACTGCCTGTGCCCTCTGGAGTAGTGGCCCCAGCAGCGTCTGGGGTCTTTTGAGCTACAGCTGGGCCTGCAGCGGCAGGAAGTACCGTCTGGAAGTGGCCCAGGGTAATGGTGTCCAGAGGCTGCCCCCTGAGACCATTCTGTCCTCCTGGACCTCTGGGCCTGGGAGGGGAGGGGCTGTCTCCAGGATTCTGAAATGCCTTCGGGGTCCTTCGCCCATCCTCCCAATGTTAGCGCTCAGCTCTCTTTCACCAGTGCTGGTCTCTCTAGCAAGGGGCTGTTCCCTGGACCTTTTGGGTCTCTTGTCTGAAAGCGCCTTCCTTCTGTACCACATGGCCGGTTTTTAAGCTTCCCTGTCAACTATAAGTTCTACCTTTTGATCATTTCTTTGTTGCCATATCTGGTTGTAAGCTGTTAAAAGTAGCTGCGCCACTTCTTCAATGTTTTGCTGCTCAGAAATCTCTTGTGCCAAATACCCTGGGTGATCACTGTTAAGTCCAGCCTTGTACAAAGCCCTGACGCCTGGACACAGCACAGCCGAGGCCTTTGCTGAGGATGGCAAGATGACCTTAGCTTCACTTGCCAGTAAGTTCCTCAGCTTCCAGCTCAGACCTCATCAGCATGGCCTTTACTGTCTAGGTTTTTATCTGCAGTTTAGTTGCAATCACTTAACCAATCTTCAACAACTTCCAAACTTCTTGTACCTTTTTTTCTTAATCCTGTCCCTCTAAACTATTCTAACCTCTGGCCATTACTAAGTTCCAAAGCCATTTCCACGGTTTCAGATATCTGTGTAGCAACATCCCGCTCCTCAGCGCCGATTTTCTGTGCTCGTCTATTTGGTCTTGCTGGAAAGGAATGCCTGAGGTTGGGTAATTTATGAAGAGAGGTGCGTTTGGCTTACAGATCTGCAGATTGCTTAAGAAGGACGGAACTGGCTTCTGCTTCTGCTGAGAGCTTTAGGGAGCCTCTACTCGTGGTGGAAGTGAAGGGGAGCTGGTGTGCGCTGAGTCTCTTGGGAGAGCAGAAGCGGTAAGGTGGGGAGTGCTGGGCTCTGTTTAACAACCAGCTCTCAGGAGAACTAACAGGGTGAGAACTCTCTCAGTCCCCCAAGGAGGGCATTAATTATTCACGAGGAAGCCTCTCCCATGACCAAGCATCTCCCATTAGGCCATACCTTCAACACTGGGGATCTAATTTCCACATGAATTTTGGAGGGGTCAAACATCCAATCCCAAATGTGTCACCCATATTCTTTCTACTTCTCCTCAGGAAGCTGCCTTTAGCTGATTTCCCCCCCGTCACCAACCTTAAGTTCAGTGTCCCTTCTGTGTGTTCTTGTAATGTCCATTATCTATTTTTCTAGCCCCCCTAATGTTTTCCAAAGCAGTCTGTAAGCTCAGCGAGGGTAGAAACCATGAACTCCTTACTTACTCACATACATGAGTGAATGTGATGGGAAAAAAACTCCCATTGCATTAGTGTCTTTGCTAAAGAATTATTTACATGTAGAACATGTCTTGGGGGTGGGACACAATTACATGAGGGACTTTATCTATCAAATGCAGTGTAACATAATTCTTTGTACCCTCAATGAATTCCAAACAATAAAAAAATAGTAAAAATAAAAATAGAGGAAAAAAATACTGTGATAGCATTGACCTGAACACATGCATACAGTACAGTATTATTCAGCCATAAAGAAAAGGAACTCCTCCCACTGGTGACAACACGGGTAGACCTGAAGTACGTTATGCAAAGTGACATAAGCCAAACACAAAGAGGTAAATAAGTCCTGTACAATCTCACGTAGGTGTGGAATCTACAAAAATTAAATTCAAGGAAGCAGAGAACGGAAAGGTGGTTGGTAGCAGCTAAGAGTTGTTGAAAATGGGGAGATTTTTGACTAAAAGGTACAAACTTTCAGGATTAAGATGAACACATTCTACGGATCTTGTTCCCGAGCATGGGTGGTGGTGGTGGATGTGTTAATGAATTTGATTGTAGTGGTCATTACACAGTGTATACATAAGTCATCCTTTGATGCATCTTGAATATATTCAATTTCTATTGTCAGTTAGATTCTCTGAAAAAAAAAAAATGTAAAAAGCATTTGCAACAGGGATGGTAAACAACAGTGATAACATCATACTCCTTATTATAGAAAAGATATGGCATGGGCATCCAGAACCTTCCAAATGTCACGTACTTTCTTAATCTTCACAGTAAGCCCTTATTAAAAAAACCTTATAAAAAAAAAAAGGGCTAGGAGGATTAGTAGCTAAATTAGTGTGTCAGTCAGTACACAGCAGGCTATGCTGCAGTAACAAATGACCCCCATTCTCCATAGCTTGGAAGAGCAAGTGTGTTTTGTTCCTGTTTATTCTCATCCTGTTCTCTGCATTCATTGTGGGCTGGCTGGGAGTGTTTCTCCATTTCTTCCTCACTGGGGGTCACAGACTCTGCCTCTTCTGCCATTACCAGGACAGAGAATGAACAAAATTAATTGCACACTTGTTCTTGAAGCTTCTCCCCCAAAGGGACGCATGTCACCTCTGTTCACATTGCATTAACCAAAACAACACATCCAGCTGTGTCTAACTTCAAACAGGCAAGGAAGCAAAATCTCCCTGTTTGCTCTTGAAGAGGAAGCAGCATTTTTTGGTAAACAGAAATTGAAACCTACCTCTGTGAGTAAAAGGCCCACAGTTCAGTCTCACGGGGTACCTGCAGGGAGCATCATGGGGTATAGCTGTGCACAACCATGTCTGGATTTCATCTGTGATGATGCCACAAGCAGCACCTTTAAGATGTGTCACAGTAGTATTTTCATTTTCACCTGTGTAAATTATAGGAATTTGGGGGCTAGACATAATGAAATCCATCTGATTTGATTTTTTTTTTTTTTTAATTTCTCTTCTTAGTAATCCCTAGATCAAGGTATTGGATCTCTTAATCAACACAGGCTTTGCCAATTAACATGCAGTGAATTTTCAGTTTCAAACCACAGGCTGCTTTTTTCTTGAGTTTTAGTTGAAATGTTCGTTTGCCAAAATATGACTTAATTTTGTTTGTTCTGATTACTGATAATTTTTTATTTTGACCCTTCACGCACTCACCCTACTTCTGTCTACCCTGCAGGCTAACTCAGTAATTTTACCCCACTTGTCATCTTTACTATTTGAGGCACTCTCATCTATATGGGCAATGGGATCTCTGTTTCACAAGCTTTGCTTACTCTTTTAATAAAAATTTCTATCACCATTTTTATCTACAGTCGCAGTTGCGGCACTATTTGATATTGAGATGCTAAATTTCATGGACTTTGAAATATTTTCCCCGTATCTTTTTTTGGCAAGTCTTTGAACACAGACTACAAAAAATTGACATGTTGGAGATGAATTTGCAGACTCTAAGTTAACTAATGACTACCTGTCCCAGTTTAAATTGTGTTCTAGGATTGAAACATTATATTACACAGTCAGATCATTGAAATTAATGGTCAGACCGTTCCATAACTGAGTTAGTTTCCCTTGAGACGGATACTCTATTAAATCAGCAGGCTGTCCGAATTTCCCTGCGTCACCATTGGTTTGGGGATAACATTGCCCTAGTCTCTGTGATTTCAAAGCTGTGCCCAAGTAGTCAGGCTGTTTTAAATGGGGGAAACAATGTGTAGTGGCTTCCTAATTCACAAATTTCATTTAGATATAGAATTCTCCTTGTCTCATGAGGCCAGTTATTATGGTCCTGAATGTAGAGATGGGGAAACTGAGGCTTGAATGTTACATGGTGTGCACAGAATTATGCAACTAATGAGTAGCCCAGGTTTGTGTGGTTTCTCCTTCCCCCACGTCTCTTCTTGGCTGTCAGTTCCCATCACGTGAGACTCTTCTCAAATACCCTTCCTCAGGTAGGTCTTCCTTGACTGGTCCAGCCTGAGAGACAGTCACCTCACTTTGCTCAGTCTTTTGTGTCATTTTCACTGCAGTTATTGGTATGTCATTGTTGTTTTGGATTTTTCTACTTGTTTCCTGTCTCTGTTCTCTAAAAGAACAAGGGAGAAGACACCCCCCCCCCCCCGCCTTTTTCTTTTGAGAATAAATTCTCACTCTGATGCCCTGGGTGGAGGGCTTTGGTGTCAGAGCTCACAGCAACTCTAACTCTTGGGCTAAAGCAATCCTCTGACCTTAGACTCCCCAGTGGCTGGGACTATAGACACCCGCTGTGATGCCTGGCTAGTTTTCTATTTGGGGTAGAGATAGGGCTTCACAATTGCTCAGGCTGGGCGGTTTTGGTGCAGGGGCCCTTGCAAGGTGGTAGTTACACTGTCATCTAGGGCCGTTGTCCACGAGGGCTGGAGGACCTGCTTCTGAGTTCACTCATGTCCACGTTGGTGTGCTTGAGGTCTTCACTACGTGGGCCTCTCCACGGGCTTCCAGAGGCCTGGAGCCATGGCAGATGGCTAAAGTGAGTGGAGAAACAGAGAATGATAGAGAGGGAGAGGAGAGAGAGAAAGGGAGGGGGAGAGGGAGGGGGAGGGGGGAGAGGGAGAGAGAGAGGGAGGGCGGGAGGGAGGGAGGGAGGGGGAGAGGGAGGGGGAGAGAGAGAGAGAGGGAGATGCAATCTTTTACGGCCTAACCTCAAAGTGACCTACCACCCCATCTGCCATATTCCACTGGCCCCCACAGACCAACTCTGGCGCAGTACGGGAGGAGACAGCTCCAGGGTACTAAGGTCCAGATGCAGGAGTTAGGGGTCCTTAGGAGCCATCCTGGAAGCTGCCTGTCATACGTCTTGCTCACATTCTCCGGGCAGAACCACAGATGGAACGCGTAACTCAGTGTTGTACCAGTTATTTCCCAGGCCATGCGGGAGCCAGTGGGCTGGCAGGCTTGATAACCAGTGTGCTGGTCACTCTTGGACAGTAAAACCATTAAGAATACAGATACTGGTGCCCCTGCCCCAACTTAGAGTGCTCTTTCCCGCTTGATATCTGTGTAACCCAGGAATATTTTGTAGCAACAAATTAAGCACTTAGGGCTTTGTGGACACTGATTCCATGTCTTCCTCTATGAAATCGGGATGATAAACACTCCCGACCTCACGGAGTTGTGATGATCCACGTATTACATGTGACACCCAGGGAAGAAGGATTGCTTGGCTCTTACTATTTGGATTACCCCGTGGCTAATCAATGCTAAAGTGGTAGGATCTTTCCATACCTTCTCCTTGAATAGACGGAAGAGTCCTCCCCTGACCTCTGAGGTGAAGTCAGTTGAAACCACTTTCAGGAAAGCTGCAGTCTGGTTCAATAGTCGCCACACAGAGACATCTGCTTTTGGTCTCAGGGGCCTCCTGGACTCTGTCAAATCTCTATGTCCAGGTGTGTTTTCTGTGGGTACCCACACCTTGGACACCTTCACAGGACCAGCTTGTCCACTGTCCAGAATCCAGTGTCTTCACTTTATTGTCCAGAGAAAACGGCAGCAAACCTTCCCAACAGGGTTGGCCAGTGGCTGAATTCCATGGCCGTTTTGATAAGTTCACTTAGAGCAGATTTTTCATGTCTTCCCTATTTATATCTTTTCAAATCCAATCTCCTTCAATCAATTTTAATCCTCTAATGTGTTTGCTATAAGTACTGTACAATTCACTGGTCCTCGATAATACAATTCATTTTGGTGCAGCCTGCTGGTAATTTGTTTGAGAAGAAGTCGTCAGGAAACCCTTGCATTCACTTCTGATTTAGAGGACGACCTTCACTGTGGATAGCGTTTTGTTGTCATGCGCTTGAAGTATTCTTTCATGACTGACGGTGCTGTTTAAATAATGGATCGCAGAGCCGTGCACTTAAATGAAATCTGACTACACTAATTCCGTTATATATTAGGAAACTTCAAGTGTTTTACAAGGACACGATTTCATTGACCGTGGATTTATTTTTCCAGTTTGTGCAAATTACCCTCTCTGCATCTGGCACCCCCTTCCCTGTGAAATATGCTTGCTTTCTAAAAACGAGTGTTTTTATTGCTTTGCGTCTTAATGTATTCGGCGTAAGCAAAGGATTGTGCTCTAGGCCTCTCCTTGGTCAAAGGTCAACAGGTCAAAGTCAATACAATGAAGTTTTTTCCATAGGAAAGAGAAATTTATAGCATTCTTGAGTCATCATCTACAGCAGACAGTATAAAGAGTTAACTGGACTATATATGAGATAGAAAATGTCTACACCCATATATATATATATGCAATATAATTCATATATGTATGTCTAACGGGAAACATAAACATTAAGAACATGCTTTACTGTTTATCTTGTATCTCTAGCTTTTTAAAACAGCACATGAAGACAAAGCACCTTTTTATTTAGACTTGGCTAAAAATTATCAGTCATATGTAGATGATTATGCAATATCTGCCAACTTCCTACTCGGGAAAAGTTATAGCAGATGGTGGAATTGATGTACCATGTGGCGTTTGTTTAAGCGTGGAAATAGCTAATATTTTTTCCTCGATTATTATAACTATTTTAATTTTAAAGAGTCAATTAACTTTGAAATAACATCCCTGATGGCCTTCTCAGTTAAGGGTGGGCTGGGGAGAAGGAAGAGACATTTTGCCTGGTTGGATACCAGTTCTGGGACCTTTGATTGAATGTCTGTTATCACTCACTCATTGATCGTGGGCCTTACGCATGCTGTTTTCAAACTATCATTATCATATTTCTAATAGAGACTCCTTCTGGAACCGTTAGAAAGAAGGACCTATTCAGATAAGCATGTCCATTCTACCCTACCGGCCTTTATACTGAAAAGAACTGGAATTCACATTTGCAAGTTTTCAGATCCCGAGGGAGGACATCTTGGAGTCAACATCATTTCGGGCGTGTAGCATGTAATTTGTTTTGATAACTACAAACAAAAGGGGTCTATTCCCAAAAGGCTTCTTTGGAAATTGTCAGAACCTCTTCCCCTTGGTAATGTGAGCTGCTGGCTCCCAGAGCTGGAGGCCCAAGAATCAAAGCAGGACTGGAAACTAGGGAGAGGAGGGAGGAGCCTGCAGGGGTGCTGGCAGGGCAGGGCGCAGAGAGGAGGGAGCGTTCCCACCCTGGGAGCCCGTTCCTGTCAGGAATCAGTGTCAGGCAACTGTGCTCTGGGGCAGGGACCCCCTGCTCTGAGCGAGTTTTATATTGTGTATGTTTCAGACATATTCCCCTTCCTGACTTGAGTCTTTCTGCTCAGATGAAATAAGAGGTGGGGTGGGGAGGAGATTGGAAAGAGAATATACAGGGCCTACATGGAGCTGGATGGTTTTCTAGGAATCCTCACCCGTCATCTGCTCATTACGGAGAATACTGGGGTTCTCCTGAGCCTCCCTCAACTGACTGAATAAGGGGAAGGGATTGGGAAGGAAATGTTTATTATGCATAAGAAAGAGGAACACGCAGAGTCCTGGGTCCATTGCCTACATTCAATAAATGTTTCTTGAAAAAATTTATGAAAAAGGATCTGTTAACAAAAATAAGTTGTCATCATGGGTGGTCTGGTAGAGGATAGTATTTTCTTTTCTTAGTTTTACAAGTCTTGGTAATGTTTGATTAATCACTTTTATTGCGATTATCGCTATCATTATTTTTATATACAAGTAACACAGTTGTAGTCCTTGTCTATTAACGATTTGGTGATAACCTTCCGCAATTTTTATAGCTTTGCATTGCATGTATAGATATATAGTTTCATTCTAATATAAATTAATTATATACAAATACACCCTTAGCAAGTGACCTGGCCTCACTGTTTGGTAGTAAATAAAGTACTACTTCAGTCTTCTGAAAGATTGCACATCGTTCCACAGTGGGGAGTGTGACATAATTTATTTAAACTTTCATTTGGCCTATATTTGTTTTCATGATGTATATTTTTAGTGACTAATCTGTATCACACTCTATGAGAAATACAAACCCACAGCACTCCCCATCTGTATACAATGTGGGTATAACTTCTGTATGTTTTCTTTAATGAGTATGTGCTGCTTTTACAATGTTAAAGATTGAATAAAGTTTCAAATGTGCTTATAGGATCGAAACCAAGTGTGAGAGAGTGTGTGTGTATTCGCACAAATATATAAAAAGTCACATAGTTAACACTTTATGGCAGTTAGCGTGAACTGTAACATAGCCGGGCACGATGGCTGCCTCTTCCCCAGACAGACACCGGCATTTGCTCAGATTCCTACATTTGCTGCCATGAATGTTCATTCAATAAATATTCTATTAAGGGTCGACTTTTTTCCCGGAACTCTTCTGTGTGCTGGGAATTAATAGTGAACAGAATATAAATCCCTTCCCTCCCCTCAGGGACCTTGAACTCAGTCTAGTTGGGATCTCCTACTGAAAAGAGCAGGTCAGCACTCAGCCTTCCTACAGGAACAGGATCGCCTTCCTACAGGAACAGGATCGCCTTCCTACAGGACCAGGATCGCCTTCCTACAGCAACAGGATCGCCTTCCTACAGAAACAGGATCGCCTTTCTACAGAAACAGGATCGCCTTCCTACAGCAACAGGATCGCCTTCCTACAGCAACAGGATCGCCTTCCTGCAGGAACAGGATCGCTTCCTACAGGAACAGGATCGCCTTCCTGCAGCAACAGGATCGCCTTCCTACAGGAACAGGATCGCCTTCCTACAGAAACAGGATCGCCTTCCTACAGAAACAGGATCGCCTTCCTACAGGAACAAGATCACCTTCCGGAACAGGATCACCTTCCTACAGAAACAGGATCGCCTTCCTACAGGAACAAGATCACCTTCCGGAACAGGATCGCCTTCCTACAGGAACAGGATCGCCTTCCTACAGAAACAGGATCGCCTTCCTACAGGAACAGGATCGTGTTTCAGTTTCCCCTGGATCCCCCTCACCCCGCCCAAGCTCAGACACTGCACAGAGAGACTAGGTACTCAAGATGTTGTGGTCACTGTCATGTGCATGGAGACAGGGCCCTCTGAGCAGCTGTGAATACGAGTGGGGTGGCCGATAAGGCTGCTGGACAGAGAAAAAGGGAAAAGCTGTCTACCGCCCCAGCCTGTGTCTCTCTTCAGCTCCGAGAAGTTTCTTTAAAGATGCTCCCTCCTCCACCAGCTTGTCTCTGGAGTAACAGAACTGCTGGGGGGTGGGGTGAGGGGGAGCCTCTGGCCATTCACTCAGAAAATGTACAGGGAGCCTGCTGGGACTTGGGGAAAGCTTTAGCAATTCATCTCATTCGGTGAGTGCAGACGTCTGATGTTCCTGCATCTTCCCATCCATCTTATTTTAATTGTATGCAGAGTGTGAGTGAGGAAGGAAGGCGGGGCTTATGGAGAGGTAGAGAAATCCTGGAAAATACCACTGATCAGAGGGTGGTGAGCACAGGGCCATGTTCTGTCCTGTGACAAGCCCAGAGACAGCCTCAAGCTTGGTGGAAAAGTTGCAGGAGGTGCCGGGAGTGTGGGGTGGCACAGGCTGCCGTGTGGTATGTGGCAGCTTCCCTCTGAGTACCGTGGGGTGGCAGTGACACCCACTGGCCTCCCAGCGACATGCCGGCAACTGTCTTTTTTTCCCCAGCATGAGTGTGATAGGAGTACCATTAACATGAGGGTACAAACGATTAGGTTGCATTGCTTGCGTTTGTTAGGTACAGTCCCTGATGTAGTTGAGCCCTCTCCTAGGAGGTGTGCTATGTACCCTTACATTGTGCCCATTGGGTGAGACCTTACCAGTCCCTTTGCTCAGAATTGTTACAGTTCTTCAGCAGGCACATTAATGCTTGAGGTGTATACTTAGGAAAACTGGGCATGAGGTGTATACTTAGGAAAACTGGGCATACTCTGGGGCCTGCTATTCCTTCTCTGTGGAATCCTGGGCAAAGTCACCTACTGTCTCTAAGCTTCAGTTTTCTTCTCTGTAAAACAGGGCTTCCATTAGCACCTCTGCACAGGGCTTCACTGAGAGAACACAGGGTGCTCACGCCAGCTAGGGTTTTTTGTGCAGGGGACCATGAAGGCAAGTTGAGCTCTCTGCTGGTGTGATGTTTTCCTACCAGACAGCGCTGTGAGGAGTCATGACAAAGTCCACCTGTGCAAGGGGGTGGGTCTTGGTTCAGCTGGGTCTTCAGTCATGTCTTTCCTTGAGAATCAAGAGCCAGGAATCCCATCATGTCGTCACTTGGAGATGTGGGCTGTGGCTCACGTCTTTCCTCAAGGTGAGGCCTCATTTCAACACATTCTTTAAAATCTGCCTTGAGAAAGACACAGCCTGATTTTATGTCTGGGAAGGCATTTTTGTCTGTATCATATCATAACTCTGATAAAGATAATTACATCCTAGTGTCTGAAAGCCATTATGTGCTTGATTAAGCATATACATGTTGTTTGGGTCTTGTATATTTATACTTACTTCAAATTTAAATATACAGTCTGTCCTTTCTTATCATGGTGGATAGATTCTTGGAAACTACAACTTTAAAAGACAGACCCTCCATAGCTGACCACCTCCCTATACTCCTTAAGTTGACCTCATTTTCATAGACTGGAAAAGTACCACATGTCCTCAGTGGAAGTTCCCTATGCTGAACATCTCTGTATGTTGACCACTTTGGTGCAATCCCTTGGGGGGGCTCAGCTTACAGAAGCTCTTTTTTTTTTTTTTTTTTTTTTTTTGCAGTTTTTGGCTGGGGTTGGGTTTGAACCCGCCACCTCTGGCATATGGGGCCGCCGCCCTACTCCTTTGAGCCACAGGCACCTCCCAGAGGTTCTCCTGTGTAATGAAACCAATTTTAGCATAGGCTGATTTGATGTAAATAAGAGTTAATTTCTACACCCTATTTCTGATCAGAAAAACATCACCAAACTTCTAAAGAAAGACCCCAAACACTTGTCATGTTAAACATTGAAGTAAATATGAGCTATACATACATTTAAGAAAGATTAATAAAAACAAGTAATGTAATGATTCACTCAAGTTTCTGGATAATCAGTGATCACAGTGGTGGGTTAAATCAAGGAAAAAATGTTTTTTTCACCAAGCGTGCCTCCTAGTACCACAAAGTTCAAAATCAATCACTTACATGGTGGGACCCCCTGAGCACTTTCATACAGCGTAATTTATTGCCATGAATTTTCACGATTATCATCTACTTTGTGAATTTTTATTTTATATTCATTTACGTTCATTCATTCATTTTCCAACCCGCTTACTTCATTTCAGGGTCACAAGTGGTTGGGTCTTATCCTGGAAGGTCAGCGTGCAAAGCTGGATCCAGCCCCGGACAGGACACCATCCCAATGCAGGGGACACTCACTCAGACTGGGACTTTGGGACTTTGTAGACTCGACAGTTCACCTAACGTGGACATCTTGGGCATTTACGAGGAAGCTGAAGTAGCCAGGGAGAACCCAGGCAGACCTGGGGAGACAGTGACCCTGGCTAGAAATTGATTTATTTTTTTCTTGCCAACATTATAACAAAGTGATATTGAATGAAGCAATGTTCTTGAGGATGTGCTATGCTCTCAACTATCATTCTCATAAGGACCTTAAGTTGAGGGCACTGAAATAGCGTAGTTTGCTCTCTAGCTTAGTGCATAGCTATGTTTTTACTTAGTTTTCTGAACCTGGTTAGAACTATAAGCAGGAGGAAATAACAGCCAATGTGGGGTTGTTCATATTTTTTGTGGACAGGGTGAGAAGAGTGGTGACTGAGCTCGAACTATGTGGGAAGATATTTTCTCTGCTAAAACAAAAGAGGCAATAATGTGTTTACCACAACTCTGGGGTTTCACACCAGATAAAAAGAAGTTCCCACAATATTGGGGGAGGGGGTGTGAACCAAAGGCAGTGATTTCACAGCTGTTGGGAAATTGCTTTCTGAAAATATTAAAGGATACTGTGCCAATGTGGCTGGCCATCTGCTAATAATTTGTGTTCCTCTTCCCCTAGCAAAGATAAATGAATGGTAAATAACTGCCCAGCTAGAGACACATTTCCAGCCTACCTTTTGTCTAAGCAGTGACATGTGGACTAAATTCTGCCCAGTGAAATGTTTGGAAAAGAGATAAATGCCGTTTTCAGGATTGGCCCCAAAGCTCTCTCTGGGTCCTCCGTGCATCTCTCTCTCCTCACCCTCCAGTTGACACCCACTTAGGCCTTGGAAGCTGACCTTGGAACAGAGGAGTCATCATCTACCTGAGGCCCCGAATGACTCTGGATCAGGAACCTGGCTGCTCTCGCCTGTCACGACTAGACTACTTGTGTGTTATGGTTGAGTCCCAACTGAATACAAAGGCTTAGATTTTGGATCAATCATCTTTATAGTTGTCAGTAATCATTTATCACATGTAGGTACCGTTCCTGGGGCTAAAGCTCTGTGTTGTGTTCACTGTCCTTCCAGCTCTCTGGTTTGCACCAGTTGGGGGCTGTTGTGCTGTGATATCACACATCGAGGTGGTATAATAGAATACAGGTTTATTCCTTGCTCATGAAAGACTGTTGTGGTTCTGGAACACTCTCCAGAGACCCACTTTTTCATGTGTTGGCTCAACATTTCAGGTTCTACTAAGGAACCTACATATTAATAAATGTTTCCACCTGGACCCAGGAGACATTGCCTGACAATCTCACAGTGGTGCTTCAGCTCTTTGGCCAAAGGGACATGTTTTACTTCTGCCAAATTCCACTGGCCAGAACCAGTCATATGGCCTGATCTGCCCTCCTGAAACTGGGCCAGGGGCTCAGAAGAAAAGGAACACTGGACCGTGGGTCAGGAAAGACTATAGATACCTAAATATCATAAATGAGAAGCCAAGGGCTTGACTAAGCTGGAAAAATTTACTCAGTTAGGAAAAAGCAGGTTTTATGATGAAGGGTGTCACTCAAGAGTGATCATTTCACTTAAGAGCTAATATTTAAAGTTTTTTCCGTATTATTAAAAAAAAAAAAGACAATATTTTTGCCCTTCATTCATTTTGCAGTTCAGCATTAGAAACAGAGTCGTAGACTCGTACATTACCTGCATTGTAGATATCAATGATACTTTATCATTACTTTATGTCTTTAAATGTGATAGGAGAATCTAAGAGAATTTTTGCCAAGTCATTGTAAAACATCCTTCTCATAGGTATAAGAATCCTGGTCTCACGTGGACCATGGTGTATGGATCTGAGGGTGGGGTAAGGGGTGAGTCAGTGAAGTAATATCCTTGGAATGCACCATAGGAGAGAAACACATCTTGATTCATTGCCTTGTGGGTAGATGGTGTTCTTTTCTTTCTGTCTTTGACTAGGTAGTTGATGGAACATTGATCTGCTTCTCTGGGTATTAAGGAGAAATAAACAAAAACGCCTTGTACAATGAAGCTGTGTTTTGCATAATTTATTTAGCACCACCATTGTCCTAAAGCCCACACAATGTGCCTAATGGGGGAGATTTACTATGGAGTGTGGGAGGCAGGTAGAGAGAGAGGGGAAATAGAAAAATGGACAGAAACAAAAAACAGAGAGAGAGAGAATTTTCCACTTACATCAAGTCAGTTGTCCTAGATTTTATTAGGATCAAAATCAAACAGATAAAAATATATTTATTCAATGTAATATATGTTTTAAATATATTTTCTAGTTGCTAAAAAGCATCTTTGCTTAGAAACAAGGCTACTAAAATGATATCTTTTCTTCTATGTTGGTTTTCCCTAGATCTGTTTTAACACGTTCTGCTGACCTCCTGACATTTAGTCCTTTTTAAAGCACATATTCTATGTGTAGGTTCATGTACAGGTTCACCATTTATTTATTTATTTATTTATTTATTTATTTAAGACAGAGTCTCAAGCTGTCACCCTCTGTAGAGTGCTGTTGCATCACAGCTCACAGCAACCTCCAACTCCTGGGGTTAAGTGATTCTTCTGCCTCAGGAGAACACAATCCCTAAAACACAATCTGTATGGTCCTCTTCATAAACATACAAATCATGGAAAAATAAATCCTTGTTTGCTCAATACTGCAACACCAGGAATGTCATGGGTGGGGGGATGAATAATAATAACCGTATGGAAGGATCACTCTCTGGTCAACTCTTCTGTGGGATGGATGAAGCAAACTCAAGCATAAACCTGCAAGGCCCATGTTGCTGCTCTTATCCCCATTGTAGAGATGAGACCAGTTGAGGCTTAGAGATGTTCAGAAAGATTCTCAGCCCTGTACAGTGGACCAAGCACTAACGTGGAGATTCCAACTCAGATGTTGTCACCCCAAGGCCTGCCTCCTTCCAAACAGGCTGAGTCTTAACTGATGCCTAAATGGGATTGAATCTTTCTAGGAAGAGAATGAATTAGAGTATTGCCACAGCCCCTTCCCCCCATGGACATCTCAGATGGGTTTTTGTTTTGCCTTTCTTCTTCCAAAATTGTACATCTCCAAGGCAAGCTTCTGAAATGTTTAAATAATCTATTTTGCTTTTGAAGAAGGTTGTGGAATAGAACCTGATTTGGGAAGGCTGCTGTGAATGTTACTCCAACCTCTTCTTCTTTCTTCTCCTTCCTGTTCCTTCCATGGGATGGAAGTTCAGTTGTTCCCTGACCGGTCAGGGCAGGTAGGTCCACATGGGCAAGCCAGATGCTAACAGGCTTTCTACGCCTTGCCCGTCCCTCACGGAGTCTCTTCTGGGCAGCATTTCCAGACTTAGGGAAACTGCCCTTCTGGTGAGTTGCAAAGTAAGCTACACTTTAGAATTTATTTCCTACATGAGTTGCTATCTTGTTGCTTTCTTGATGACGCAATAGAAAGAAACACAATACCCTTTGCCCCTAACCATTTATTAGCTACGGTGATCATTGTTAGGGTCTTTTGGGGCATTGTATGGTGGCGTATTTGCTCTTTGTAGCCATAGCGGGCTCCTTCCTTATCATGTTTACTGTAGTTTTGGGAAAGAAGTCTCCCCTTTTCCCTTCAGGCATCTACCATGGACTGGGATGGTCCAGCAGAGGTGAAATAAACCACAGGTGAGTGCCAGTTTGGGGCAGGCCCTTCTTCCCTTGAAGAAGGCAGAGATTGATCTTCCCATTTTGGTTCCATTGGCTCTCTGTGGAAACACTACAAGGCTGTCTCAGAAACAGGTGACCTACTGATTCCCTTGCTGCTTGCTGGGGCTCCCTTACGGGCCCTGTTTAGCTCATTAACGAGGGACTCTCAGCTGTGTTTATGGAGGTCACTTCGAACTGGAGGTAGGTTTTACTGGAGACTCTAAAACTCTGTGAAAATTGGATATGTGTCCCAGATTCTTAGCTTTTGTGTTAGAAGCCTCAAGTGGTGATTACATATCTAAGACAGAGATGTTCTAAGGTTTTTCCTTGCACCAGGGATTGATATGAGCCAGTCGTTATGAACTGGGGCACTTTTGCCCCACAAGGGAGATTTGGCAATGTTTAACTGTTACAACATAGGGAATGCTACTGATGTCTAGTGTGTAGAAGCTGGGACATGGCTGTATGCCCTACAAGGAATAAGCCTGTTCCTCACTCTCCCTGCCATAGGAAAGGAGTATTTGGCTCAAAAGTGTCAGGAATGTGGAGGTTGAGAAAATCTGATACAAGCTCTGATAAAATGTACCAAAATTTAATATAAGATACAATTTTGTTACAGCAAAAGTTTCAAAATAATTTTTACCACTTTGTTATTAAAGTGAATTAACTCTTAATAATGCATTGAATTTATGACTCACGACTGTTACTCAGCGATCACTGCATAAACCTGAAAATTCTTATGAGCAAAAAGTAAGATACAACGTGTCTTCCAACGTAATAAAATATTGATGAATACTAAATTTCACAATTAATGATGCTGGCAAAACGTTGGATTTTGGAGAACTATAATGAAGCAGTTATTAATTTTGTCTTTGCTCCCTGAAATGCTAGAATCAGTACTTTCCCCCCAATTTTCAAAGATAACTAGATACCCTTGGGTATCTACCATTCAAAGGTCCCAACTGTAGCATATAAGGTCATGTGCACAAAACAGCCTTGACTATTAATTCTGGACCTCCACAGGAAGGGGTTGAAAAATGCATTTTAAAACGTAAACGTTGACATCACAAATTTAGGAGTGCAAACACTGGGGTCAGGATTTATTCCTTTTTTTTTTTTAATCTACTTTTTTTTTTTTTTTTTTTACTCCTTTTCTCTTTATTTTTCTTCTCCCCTTTCTCCCGTCCTCCCCTTTCCCCGTCCCCTCCTCCCTCCCTGTCTCTCCTTTTCTCCCCCCGCCCTCTCTTCTATCCTCCCCTATCTTCTCTCATTCTCACCTCACTTCTCTCTTTGGTTTTGAGTCCATTTTGAGGGGGGTTGTCCCCACGCAAAGGAGGATGGATACTCTCAGAACCAGGCATTGTTCACTCAGAAAGCCAGATGGACGATGAAGTCGTTCATCTCAGATTGCTCCAGCCAATGTCCCAGGAGCAGTTCTGATTGATCCGCAGAAAGAATTGATCCCTCTGGTCAGGCGTATATGATGGTGTGACTGGCCAGTGAGGAAGACCTTGAGACCAGCAGGTAGCTGTTCCTGAGCCGCGGGGTCTGAGAGTGGGGAAGGGGTTGTCCTCCTGATACCCAGCAGGGGGACTGATAACAGGCAAAGAACAGACACCTGTTCCTTAAGCAGCCGCGCTGTTAAGTGTTGGGGGAGCACCTCACGCCGGCCCCGTGTATGAACAATGTTAGTCTGTGGAGAGAGCAACAGGGACTTTATTAGCTTCCATTTTACATTTTATTGCTTTCCTCCAAGTAATTGGGATTGGGGAGAACATCTTGTTACCTGTCTCCTTTTTAATTGGATTCTCTCCATTCTCTGTAACTCTTAGTTCTTTGCTCCCTGGCTGGTTTTGTCAAGGTAACTAGGTATTTTAAATCACTGTGCAATTTCTTGTAGCTCAGAAAACTGAACTGAAGTAGTAACTTTTAATAGGTCAATTGCATTATTTTTCAGCAGCCTGCTGCAGCCCTAATGAAACTGCAGTTTAATTAGGTTGGTGTGATGCCAAAATAAATGTTTCATTCCCAGCTTGTTTTATTTACTCATTGAAAAGTAGGGGGAATCTACAAATAATAGGATTGGAAAATGTGAAAGGCTAATCAGTTTGGCTGCACTTGTTTGTAAAGAAAGGCTATCGTATCATTTTCATTTCAGTTTGCGAGATGAGAAAGCTGCGGAAGAAATGAGCAAAAAATAACAACAGCAACGACAATTAAAAAAAAAAAAAACAACACCCAAATTTAGGATTCTTAAGTCTTAGGCTCTTAAAGAAAAATAAATCACAAATACCTAAAGACCATTCGGAAGAAAACATAACCAAGTCCCCTAATGGCCTTTTGTGTTCCTATTGTGCAGTGGGCATCCTGCCCAGAATAATCACATCTATTTTCTTTATAAACCATGATAGGTATCTTGTGAGATAAACTGTAGAGCCCAGTAAAGGTGGTATTCTGAGTGCGATCAAACCACATCTTCCTTATGGAGAGCGCCATGAGATAGGAGCAGGGAGGACCAGGGAGGGCTTCTTATGCTGTGTCTCCTTTCCAAGGCAGTGCCCCTAAAAACCTGCCGTCCTTCTATCCTTGGCCAGAGAGAAAGATCATCACCCACCCAGGGAGGGCCAGTCAGGCCTGATCGCTATGGGATTGGGATGAAGCCAGCTGTTTTTCACCAGTTGCCTCTAGCTGATGTCCCATGCTGAGCTATAGTTTCAACAAAAGATGATGATGTTTGGTGATTTTCTCCCTTCCTGAGGCAGTGATCATGGACAAACTGGGGACAGCTTCCCTTTGCTCACTTAGGAGTACACTCAACCCCAAAGGCAAGCCAGGGGGTTTCCCAGGGGGAGAGACACTTGGGGAGGGCTTTGTGGCCCTTACCCATACCATGGGGCTTGGAATCTCTGCAAACCTTGCCAGGCTATCCGGCAGGTCCAGAAGAGGGGAGAGCAGGGCCAGCCTGACTCTGTCCCCAGGGCTGAGTGGGATGGCGAGCGTCGGTGGCCCGAACAGGAACACATGGAGCCGGGAGTCTGTCGAAGCAGGAACTCAACTTTATTGAGTCAAGCAGCTGCTTATATAGAGCATGGGGAAGGGGCGGGGAAAGAAGACCAGGGATGAGGTGGTGTGATGGGTGGTAACAGGGTTGGGCCAATGGCATGGTACCACGTTGGCTGTATCTAGGTAGAGGCAGTTTCAGGCCGGGCCTTGCTGAATCATTGCTACGTGGAAGTAGCTCAATGGATCTACTTCTAGTTAGGCTCGGGAAATTGCACTAGGCCTCAGGCACATGGCAGGGCCCAACAGAGGTCAGAGGGTGAGGCTGAGGGTTCCAATGCTCTAATCACATGGATGGTTCTGCTGGCAACCAGTCCCCATCCTGAAGCTATCTAGGGCTCCCTCTAAGAGTCACCTCACTATTATAAAGTCAGGTTTGGTTGAAAGGGCTTATTACAAATACAAAATGGGGGAAGAGAGAGGGGGGAAAGGAGAGGAGAGGAGGGTAGGGAGGGGGATTGGTAAGCTCTTACCTAAAGGGCATATAGAAGAGTATATAGCAGACCTCTGGGTGAAGGGCTCAACTACAATTTGGACTTTACCTAATAAGTGCAAACATGGTAACCTAATAACTTGTACCTTCATATTAACTTAAAAAAATATATAGAAGAGCTCTATAATGAGTTTTGAACTTAACAAAGTTTAATTCACTACTTTTAAGTTCAGTGTAAGTCATTTAAAAATGTCAAAGACTCTTTAACGTTGTACAACAGGAACATTATATTATATTGGGGTATTATATTTGGGTATAAAGAGAAAATACTCCTGGATAGCTGCTATTGTATGTGCAAATTGTGCATACAATAGCAGCTATCCAGAAAAGCAATAATAGAAGGAAAACAAAATAAGTCATGTTAATAAATCCTTGTTAATGGTGAGAAAATTTACTGTTTAAAACACATATTTTTAATTTAACCCAGATGAGACAAAAGGGCTAAGATAAACATTTCTATTGAACACAGAAGTATTGTATCTTAGCCTTTTCTCCTTTCTTTTCTTTCTTTCTTTCTTTCTTTCTTTCTTTCTTTCTTTCTTTCTTTCTTTCTTTCTTTCTTTTTTTTTGAGACAGAATCTCACTCAGTCTTCCTGGGGTAGAGAGCCCTGGAATCACAGGTCAGAGCAACCTCAAACTCTTGGTCTCCAGTGATTCTCTTGCCTCAGCCTACCAAGTAGCTGGGATTACAGGAGCCTACCACAATGCTGGCTATTTTTAGAGATAGGGTCTTGCTCTTGCTCAGGTTGGTCTTGAACTGGTAAGCTCAGGTGATCTGCCCACTTTGGCCTTCAGAGTGCTAGGATTATAGGTGTGAGCCACCACAGCCTGGCCTATATTAGCATTTTCATTCACTGTCATTTAGACTTTGCTAAAAATATATAGTTTGCCTAATTCAATTTTATAATATCTGATAACCAAGATTTTTTTCTTTCAAAAGATTTTAACTGATCAACTCTCTAACGCTAAATAATTTTATTTTTTCCCAATTCATTTCAATTATTTCCAAGCTATTAATCATAAATTCTATATTAATTGCTTAGTCAGTAGTTCTGTACATATGTCATTATTTGCTACTCTTTTAGATTTTTAAAATATTCTTTTATTTATTTTTTAGCAAGGTAGAATGCAAATACCACCCATTCCCTAATTTGTACAGATCCCTATTCCCTATTCTATGATATAACTTTTCAAGTGAAAGAATAAGCCGTCTTTGTTATTTGAACAAATATATACTTGTTCTGGGCAAATTTTCCTGCAGATATGCTTAACTTCCATTAAGGAGGGTTTGTGTTCATTTTTTTTCTTAGTAGCCTATTCCTGTCTTTTGGGGAGAGGTCACTTTTCAATATAGTACTGAATCCAATTGCTATTAAATTAACATTAGCAAATGTTGAAATTGTATGGATATTTTAGTTATTTAAAATATTTTCCCTTGCTAAGTTCAATTTCCCAATGATAAAGAAAGTCTTTTAGTCTCAAAATTTAAGTTAAAGAAATTAGCTGTTCCTGTAAAATGCTGTTACAAATGAAAATTAATAGGTTTATTAAGAAATAAGCTATCTTAGTAAAAAAAACACACACACACACACACACACACACACACAAAAGATGTTTTTTCACTCCTATCACTCAGGAAATTCCTAAAGAGGTTTGTGCTAGGAAGTGGGGATGAAGTTCAAGTATATATTTCTTGTTATATCATGATATCACAGGGGCAAAAAAGGAAGCGACTGTGTCCACATTGTTATACAGGCTCTCCGATCAGAAGGTCCTACAGGAGAACAAAAAAACAGGGTCAAGGATTTTGCCACCAACCTCATCTATGCTCCTTTTTTACTCATTGTAGCTGAGACATCCAAAGGAATTTAAGTTCATAGAAAAACAATAGCAAGACATCAAATTAAATAATTACTCTATGCCATTTATGGATTAACCAGAGGAGTCCAAGCTTTTTTTTTCTTCCTGCTGCACATTGGAAGATTTAGAGTTGTCATGGGGTACACAGTAAATACACAAACACTAATGAAAACTGAAAAGCAAAAAGAAGAAAAAAGAAAAGGTTCATGCATACTTTTCAAGATATCTGACTCCATAGATAATCAATCAAAATAGTTCTCAAATAATCTGCATATGATCCTGGGGCTGAGGGTTGGACACCCCTGATAGACAATTTCAAAAAAATATTAAAATAAGGAAATACTCAAATATCTGAGAAAAATTAGGACTTAGGAGCATGGAATAAGAATAAGAAATGTTTATCATGTATTTAGAGATTTGAGGTCTGAAAAATACATTGTTGAAATGCAAAATATATTGTTAATAGATAAGTTGGGCAGCAGAATGAATGCAGCCAAAGAACAAATTAGTGAACAGAAAGGTTCAGTCAATGAACTCTCCCAGAAAGCATTAGGGAGTAATAAATCTTTGACATAAAAGAGAAGAGGGTAAGAATTAGAATTCCTGTAGGAGTCTCAGAAGGAGAAAATGAATGCAGTGATTTGCTGGAATTAAAGCAGGAGCCAGTGTTTAGTCAAACAGACCTTCAGAGCCTGAGGCTCCTGGGTTGTCACCAGAAGCTCTAACTCAAAGTGGCATTGAAAGCCCCAGGGGATTCCTGAATATATTCAAACATGATAATTTATTATTATTTATTTATAATAAACAAATTGTCTTTTGACCTTTCTATTCCTATGGGCGAGTTCAGACCTATTGTTGTAATAGTTTTCAGTACAGAGGAAGAATGCAAAATGTGTAACAATTTCCAACTCAATGCCTCCTGATCAGATTTTGATGGATAAAAGCATGCAAATGAAACACAAGACTCTTGCTAAGCACTATTTCCCTTGCACACGCTGTTGGATACCCAAGATCTGGGCAGTAGCTGTGAATGTTAACTCTTTGGTTCTTACAGGGCAATTTCCTTCTGAAGTTCTTTTCCTTTTTTTTTTTTTTTAAATCTACTTCCTTTATTTGTCTCAATTTTTGGCACATTCTTTTTTCTTATTACTTCTTTTGCTTCTCCTTTTCATGTTCTTTTTCATCATTGCCACTCTCTCCCCTTCTTCAGTATTTCCCAATATCTTCATGGATTTATCCATCCATCTACTCAGTGATTCTTCTGAGTGTCTACCATGGTTTTAGATACTACTGAAGGCACTGGGAATGTAGTGAACAAGACAAAACAAAGGTATCTAAACCCATTCTAGTGAGGAGCACAGATAGTAAGCAACTAAACAACAATAACAACAACAACAACAACAACAAAAAACAACAAAAAAAAGAGAAGAGAATAAAAACATAAATGCAATAAAGACAATGGTATTTATTAGAGAAAGATGTTGGTGGTAGAAAAGGGATTCTTTACTTGGGCCAGAGGTGTGAGGGTTAAATCTTTCTGAAAAGGTAAATTGAGATCTAAATCAGGAAGCGTCATCTCTGTGCAGATCTAGTGGGAAAATATTGGAGGGAGCAGGAAAAGTTTGTGGAAGTGCCCTGAGGTTGGAAAGGTACATTTGTCTATCTACTTTCTGCCCCCCCCACATCATTTTTCATTTCTAGTAAACTCCAGAATAAATGTCTATAGTATGGCCACCATATCTTCACAGTTTTAATTTACTGTGAGCAGTTTCTGCTTCTACCACTTGCTTGAAGCTGTTCTATTAATGGCTACCACCTTTTCCCTTGTAATAGTGTTACCCATCCATGTGGCCTGGTCTCATAGTGGGTGAAGTGCACTTACCTGTGTCTTAATTATCATTTTGGCCATTGGCATAGTGGTGGACATGATGTAAGCAGAGGCTTGGAATGTGTTTGTGTGGTTGTCCTGGCTTCCTGCTTTCCTATCATTACTGCCGGGAAAAAAAGCCCCTAGGATTTCTCATCCTAGAAAAAAGAGAGACAAATGTCACACATCTGAACCCAAGCCAGCCTGGACCAGCCAAAACCTAGCTGATCCACAGATATGTGAACAGAAATGAATATAAATTTTTCATAATTATTACTCAATACACATGAATGGAATGAATAAATATCTGTACACTATGATTGGTTATAGGCCTGCTTGTGAGCTCTTCCGGCTGCAGGTTCTACATAATAAGGGCCACTGATGACCCAGGAAGACACTCGGATGAAAGGCTTCCTCAGGGCTCTCTCTAGCAGCCGCAGCTTCCAGGAGTTGGAAATTCAGGCAAGAGTCAAGGCAGGAATTCAGACTCCTGCTGAATTCTGATGAATTTCAGAATTTGATCCTGATTTTATGGCCCTTTCCTTATTGCCATAAATCCTTACTGGATCTGTGCTTTGGTTAGACACGTGCTGTGGTTTGCATGTGTCCCCTAGAATTCATGTGATGGAAATTCTCCTGGGCTGCTAGGCACCGAGGTCATGCTGCGAATGATCTGAGGGTTTGCATGGTTATGAGGGGCAATTGATACCTACTCATCACTGAAGATGAGATGGACAGATTCGTTCCTACTTGTCAGTGACAATAGTAATGCTGCCTGATTTACAGGCTCCCCAGGGCACTCCCATCCTGCCTTAAAGTTTCTGTGTTGGACTTTACTCTGTCTCAGTGTCTCAGCTGTGGCCTTGAGCATTTAAAAGAAGAATTGATTCACATTGACTTTGTTGGGCAGACAGGGCTTTGGGTGATGATTCTAAAGCGAGATGTCTTTGCAGAGATACCTTCATGAGGTGGAAATCTTTTGATTTTTTTTGCCCAACATATTTTCTCTTTTGTTTTGGTAACAATATTCTACATTTTCTTTCTGAAAATACAGTTTCTCCACTGGATACTGTGTCAGTGGGGTTGTTATTTGTGGCACTTGTCTTAATTTGGATTGCCACCAAAGTAGATTCTAGGTAAAGGAGTTGAGTTCAGGCAGTTTATTTGGCTTGCAGTTTTGGAAAGCCTAAGTGAGAAAGTGGGGAAAATGAGAACAAGAAAGGAAGGTATACCACCATGGGGTGTGTTAATGAGTAGATTACCATTATGGCTCATGATGACAAATTCTGCCTGAAGACCCTTTAAAAAACCACTTGGACATGCTCAGAATTATCCCACTGGAGTTAGGGAGGTTGGGAATTTATCTATTGACTTTGATCTCTGTTGTTTGAGGGTAAGCAAGAAATTCAGCATCTTGAGATGAGAAGTTTTTACTATGCTGGAAATTGTCCACAAAAATTACAGGCAAATGCAGGTGAGCCAAGGAGATATGGTATACCAACAGCATCTTACTAGCACCACTTCCTTCTCTGGCCAAATGGTGGACACAAGTCCTATGCTGGTCCAATCAGATGTCTGGAATCTTACTGTCAATGACTGGAATGGTGGGAAATGACTGGAATCTGTTCCTGTCTGTGGCTGGATCCAGAAGTAAAGATTCATCACAAGTTCTTGCCACCCTGATGCCCAGAGTGACTCCAATTCACTTTCCTTTGGTTGTTCAGTTTTTCCTTCAATTTGTTGAGCTTCCTCATAAATTCTTCTCATAAATTGCTTTTTTATTAAATTAGCAAGGGCTGATTTCTGTGGCCTGCAAACAAATGAAACACCCTGGTAGATTTCCTGAATGTCTCAGTCTCCATTTTCTGTCGCTAGACTTAAAGAAAGAGATTGGGTAATTTATAAAGAAAAGAAATTTATTTCTTATTGTCTTAGACGCTGGGAAGTCCAAGGTCAAGGAACTGCACATGGTAATGACTTTCTTGCTGGTGGGGCACTCTAGCTGGTGGGGCCTGAGGTGGGGCAGGGCCTCACACCGTGAGGGAGCTGACAGGAAACCACTGGGTTTTATAACAGATCTGCTCTCATGAAAACTAATCCACGTTCTCAATAACATTCATAAGGGTACAGACCTCATGATCCAGTCACCTCCCAAAGCCCCTCCCCCTCAACATTGCTGCAATGGGGATTGCATTTCCAGCACATGAATTCTTGGGGACACGTGCAAACCACAGCTAGAAGTGAAAATGGCAAGCTTTGAATTCTCAGCAGGCAGTCGGGGCATGGAATACACTTTGCTCAAATTTGCTGAAGATCTCAAGACCCAGCCCTTATTCTTTGTTTATACTTCAAGTAGCTCTCATTTCTGCATTCACCCTATTTAATCACCCTGAGCTAATCACAGACCTCTGATATTGCTTCTGGATAGACTTCATATACAGAATGGTGTGGCATAATGTAGTATAGCAGAGCATGGTTTGGCGTTAAGCACAGAGATGCCAGAGCCAGACAGTCTAGATTTAAATCCCAGCTTTGCCATTCATTCACTGACTGTGTGGTCCCCAGTGAGCCCCTTAGTCTTTGCAACTCAGTTTCTTTAATTGTAAATATAAATATTTAGTACCTGTATTATAGATTTGTTGTGAAGATCAAATAAGTTGACACAGTGCCTGTCCCATGCCAAGTACTATGTAAATATGAGCCATTATTATGCCCCAAACACTGCTGCATGTGGAGACTGGGTCCCCAGGATCTTTGGATTCTGAACTTTGCTTTCTCAATCTTGTGAAAAGCATAGTTGACAAATTCAGCTGCCTTCTCTTGGGCCTGGATCAGTGTTTGGATTTGAGGGAAGGAAAAGGTACACTGTAAAATCACCTACTGTGTGTTAGGCATTCTGACAATCTCTTTGAAGCTCTTTGAAGCTCTTTGAAGATCCTAACACAATTTCTAAAAGACAGATAGTGTTATTGACATTTTACATGTGGGAGAGCTTGAGCTCAGAGAGGTTAAGTAACCTGGCCTAGGTCATTCAGCTATATATTCTCCTTGGTCTGTCTTATTCTACTATATGCACTGCTTTCTCAGTGCCCCTCAGATGAGTAACTCCTCCTTTTCCACTGGCTTTGGACGGTTAAGATCCTAACTATTGTTTTCCAAAACTGTGGTTTTCGCATCAGGGATTCTGAGTACATTTCTGAGCAGAAATAGATCTGTGGGTAATTATTCACATGCTTCCTTTTTTCCCCAGAGACATAGTCTTAGTCTGTCACCCTTGGTAGAGTGCGATGACATCACAGTTTACAGCAACCTCCAGCTTCTGGGCTTGCCTAGCCTACTGAGTAGCTGGGATTACCGGTGCCCGCCACAACGCCCAGCTATTTTTTGTTGCAGTTTGGCCGGGGCTGGGTTTGAACCCGCCACCCTCAGTATATGGGGCCACTGTCCTACTCACTGAGCCACAGACTCCGCCCTTATGAAGCTTTTTCTCCCTTCCCTCCTTGTCAGCCTATATAAAAAGTCGAACCCAACACCACATAGGCTAATTTAGCATCTGATTTGGAGTTGATTTAAGAGGCACTATAACATGGCAGTTAAGCCAGAGAGTATGGGCGGGAGTACAGGACAGGCTCTCTGTGGGGCAACTGAGATTCAAATCTTTGCTTTGTGTGTTCTTTGATGTGCACCCTTGGAAAGACTATAACCATATAGTTATAGTCTAACTATAACCATATAGTCTTTCCAAGCTACAGTCTGCTGATAACCATATAGTCTTTCCAAGCTCCGGTCTTCTCATCTGTAAAATAGGAATGGAAATGGTAACAGTTAACTCTTAGAGTATTTGTATAGGTTATTTCAAAAGTTTTGTCCGTTTTCATGAGTCTACTTTAAACTGTAATTTCTCAGTGAATATTTATTCAATTTAATCGAAATAAGCGCCATTTGAATCAGTGCACTTTTGCCAATGTAACACAAGTCGATTAATTCCGTCGGCATAAAAATTGGGTGTTCGGGATCCGATGAAGTCAACAAAGGCCATTTTTGCTAGGTCCTGATTGGCAAAGGTTCTACCGGTGAGAAAGTTATTGAAGTGCTTGAAAAGATGGTAGTCGGTTGGCGAGAGGTCTGGGGAGTATGGTGGGTGGGGCAGAACTTCGAGGCTCAATTCCTTTAATTTTTGGATGGTGATTTGTGAGACGTGCAGCCGGGCATTGTCATGGAGCAGGATAGGACCTCTTCTGTTGACCAGTGCTGGCTGCTGCTGACGTAATTTTTGGTACATTTCATCGATTTCCTCACAATAGGACTCTGCGGTGATGGTTTGGCCTGGTTACAGAGAGTTATAGTGAAACACCAGCCCTGACCACCATACAGTAACCATGATCTTTTTTTGGTGGGGTTTCGCCTTTGGGAAGTGCCTGGGTGGCTCATTGGTGTCCAACCACTGTCCTGAACATTTCCTATTGTCGTAGAGAATCCACTTTTCATCACATGTGACGATCCGATCCAAAAAAGGATCGTTTTGGTTGCACAACAGCAATGAAGAACAAACCTCAAAACGTGACAATTTCTGCTGATCGTTTAAATCATGGGGCACCCACTTTTTGAGCTTTTTGACCTTTCCAATATGTTTTAAACCATCAAAAACCACATGGGAGCTGACACCCAGTTCTTCCGCCATCCCACGCACCGTTTGTGATGGGTCAGTCTCCACCAGGGTCCTCAAATTCTCGTCCTGGATTATTCTAGATCGACCACTTCGGGGCTCATCTTCGAGGCTAAAATTTCCAGAATGAAATTTCGCAAACCAACCTCGAACAGTGCGTTCATTAACACTATCATTGCTAAATGCCTGGTTAATTTTTCGGGCTGTTTTGGCAGCACTTTGGTTCAATTTGAATTCGTAGAGAAAAATTGGCTGAAAATCGCTTAATGACATCATATAGTAATAGGCTGAAAAGA
>CAUYPK010091547.1:0-16612 GCA_963574355.1 Loris lydekkerianus | reverse complement strand
GGCAGCCTTGTCTGGTTCCTGATCTGAGTGGAAATGATTCCAATTTAACTCCATTCAATATGATATTGGCTGTGGGTTTGCTGTAGATAGCCTCTATCAATTTAAGAAATGTCCCTTCTGTACCAATTTTCTTGAGTGTTTTGATCATGAAGGGATGCTGGATATTATCAAAAGCTTTTTCTGTATCGATTGAGAGAATCATATGGTCTTTGTTTTTTAATTTGTTTATGTGCTGGATTACATTTATGGATTTATGTATATTGAACCAGCCTTGGGACCCTGGGAGTTTGTGTGTTTCCAAAAATTTATCCATTCCCTCTAAATGTTCTAATTTGTTTATGTAGATGCTTTTATAATATTCACAGATAATGTGTATTTGGCATTTCTATGATATCACTTGTAATATCTTTCATTTCTGATTGTCATTATTTTTATCTTTTCTCTTCTATTCTAGTTAATCTCTCTAGTGGTCTATAGATTGTGTTTATCTATTCAAAATACCAACTTTTAGTCTCTTTGGACTTGTATATTGCATATTTGTTTTTTATTATGTTTAGTACTACTATGATCTTTGTTATTTATTTTCTTATGCAGGCTTTTGTTTGTTTGTTTTTACTAAGTTCCTTGAATTATGACAGTAGGTTCATAATTTGTGATCTTTTTGCCTTTTTGATGAAGGCATTCAAGGCTATGAAATTTTCTTTTAACACTGTTTTTATGGTCTCCCAGATATTTTGGAATCTTTTGATCAATTTGCCATTAATTTTGAAAAATCTTCTGATTCCCATCTTGATTTCATTTGTGACCCAGAGGCTGTTTAGGAGTAACTTATTTAATTTTTATGTACTTATGTAGTATTGAGAGTTCATCTTGTAATTTATTTCTAGCTTCTTTCCATGGAAGGCTGAGAAGATACATGGTATGTTGCTGAGTTTTGTGAATTTGCCGAAACTTGTTTTGTAGCCTAACATATATATCTTACAAAATATCCCATGTGCTGATAAGTTGAATGTATATCATGCAGTTTGAGGGCAGAAGGTTGTACAAATATTTATTAGGCACAATTTTTCTGGAGTTCCATTTACACACAGCATTTCTTTGTTGATCTTCTGCCTCACTGACCTGTTTAGTTCTTTAAGTTAATTGTTTATGACACTGGCTATTATGATACTGCTGTTTATTTCTTACATTATGTGTAGTAGTATTTATTTTATGAATCTGGGAGCTTCTGTGTTAGGGCCATATATAATTAGAATTGTTATGTCTTCCTGTAAAACAATCCTTTAACATTCTATTTTGACCATATTCTCTTTTTTATTCTATTTTTGATTTATAGTCTATTTTATACAATATGAGAGTAGCTATTTCTACTTGCTTTTGATTTCCATTTGAATGTAACTTTTTCCCACCATTTTACTTTGAGTCTGTGAGTCTATGAGAATCTTTAAGAGTTAAGTGGGTTTGTTCAAGACAGAATATATTTCTATTATGTTTCTTTATCCATTCAGCCAATCTATATCTTTTAATTGGAGCATTTAGACTATTAACATTAAGTGTTAGTATTATTATGTGCAATACTGTCTTTAAAAAGTGTTGACCATTACCTAGTTTCTTTGTTTTCTGTCTTATGTTACTGTTTTGTAAGAGCTGTGAGTTTAAACTTTTGGTTCTTTTTTTTTTTTTTTTTCCTTCTCTGGTAGATATCATTTGTTCTGTTCCAAGTGTAGCAAGCATATAGTGTAGGGCAGGTCTGGTCTAGTGGTAACAAATTCTTTTAGTGTTTTCTTGTGAATTATGTTCACAGTGGGACTTCCCAGTATGTGACAACTATAGTGGCTGTGCTGCCACCACGACAAGCAGTAGGTACTGAGGGTGTGACTGATTGGGGCCTCTCAGGCTATGGCACCAGGTCCAAGATTCATGGTAGACTGCTCTGCTCAGGTTCCTGACACTGCACCTACTCCTCATGCACATTACAAAAGTTATCCACTCACTCTACCCTAATCCTTCAGGGTCAAGAAAGTAGGACGCTGCTACTAACATAACCCCAGGGTAGACACAGTGCTCTGTGGTTTGAATTCCAAAATGCTCCAGCTGCAATATCCAGGGCTTATAACCCAGCTGTGCTTTCTCCACAGTGCAATGCTACTGCATAGTCCCCAGTTAGGTCCCTGATCAGTCCAGAGGGCTGCTGTGGTGGAGGGACATTCTCTCTCTCAGCTCTGGCTTCAATATTCACAGTGGAATTACAGAATCCTGGGTTTTTCTCTCAATCCCTTCCACAGAACCTATTCGATCTACCCAAATTCTTTTATATGTTTTTTTTTTTTTTTCACATTCCTTTACTTCACATTGGATGCCTTTGAACACTTGTATGTTAATTCCCAGTGCCCTCAAACAATCAGTGGAAATTTTTTCACTGCTTTTGATCTTCTCTGCTAGAGTGGCATTATGCAAGCTGATTTAATTCTGCCATCTTTACTTCTTTCTTCAAAATAAATTATAGATACAATTATAAGACTTTATATATACCTTTGATAAAATTTCATTGGGATAATTTTGCCTAAAAATCTGATTAATAAAAATATATTTTGGGCTCTAAAATTCTAATTCTTATTATCATTCTAATTTCCTAATTATGATGGAATATCAATATTCTCCTTAACCACTGCTATATATTATTAATGGGAGAGATGTCTATGATATGATACTAGTGAATATGTTCTAGGTTGATAGGCACCCAGGAATAATCAATGTCTGTGTGAAGTAAGGTTACTCAACCAATTAGAGATGAAGCTAACATTATTATTATCTAGCTGAGATATTCTCATCATTTCCAGATGGATACAATAAAACACTGACTAAAGGAAGACATGCCATATTTACTAATATATTTTCCTGGTGTATATATTTAGAAGCCTAGTCAGAAACCAGTTAAATATATTGATTAGTGCTCAAGCTCTCATTTCAAAATGGTCAACAATTAATTTAATGCTTAATTTGTAATATTATTGGTATCAAGAGACTTGCCACCAATTATTTTATCCTTTTTAGGAAAACCAGAACAATACTCTTCCATATTTAGCTTTCTGACCCTATACAAATATTTCATAATGATGATACATTTTTGGAAGATTAGATGATACAACAATTAAACTCACTCAAAACACTTTTATGTATTTGATTTGGATCAGAATTCATGAGTATATCTGATATATTATCTTTTATTCTCCTTACATATGTTTAAATAGGTATTTTTTATTATCAATATTGATTACATAATTTCTAGTCTGAAGCTTATTCATCTTGCCTGAGAAGTTGAAAACCCAAAAAAGCAAGTAGTTTTATTTTCTCAGCATCATGTACAAACATCACCTTCCTATTCTCAGGTATCATACTTTTCCTTTTCTTTTTAATATTTTACTTTAAATATTATCTTAAAATATCATTTGAATAATTTCATCACTTTGTAGTATATGCAAATTTCACCATTACATTATCATTTTTGTATTGCAATAACAATTTACAATATAATATAACACATTGGCTTCCATAAGAAAAGACAAGCCCTGGGCTCAATACTAAGCAAGCTAAATAAAATTCATGCAGAAGTTAATGTGATATATCAAAAAATTCTGCTTACCAAAAGATGCTACAAATAAAATGAAAGGGAAAGCCACAGACTAAGAGAAAATCTTCGCAAAACATATGTAAGGACTTGTGCGCAAACTATACAAACAATTCTTAAAACTCGATATCAAGAAAACAATATCTGAGTGGACACCTCCAGAAAGAAGAAAATCAAATGGCAAATATGAATATGAAAAGATGCTTAGCATCACAGGACATCAAAAAATGAAAATTAAAATAACAGTGACATACCACTACAAACCCATTAGAATGGCTAAAATCTGAAATGAGTACCAAATGGTGATGAAGATGTGGAGCAACAGAAACTCTCATTAAATGCTGGAGCATATGTGAAATGGTGAAGCCACTATGGAAAATGACTTAGCAGTTAGCACTGTTTTATACAATCAAACATTTTCCTATAATATGATCAAGCAATTGTATTATTTGATATTTATGCAAATGATTTCAAAATGTATGTCCATAAAAAAACCTGCACATGAAAATTTATAGTTGTTTTATTTGTAATTGCCTAAACTTGGAAGCACTCAAGATATCCTTCAATATGAGTATGAATAAACTCACAGTGGTGTATCTATATAACTGAACATTATTCAGCACAAAAAGGAAACGAGCTATAAAGCCAAAAGGAAAACACAAACAGGAACCTTAAATGTATATGATTAGTGTTGATGGGAAAGAAGACATACTCTGTAAAATGATTTAAAGAGGTTTATTCCGTGGCACAAAAATAGAGATATAGACATTTGGAACTGAATAGAAAACTGTGAGATGAAACTAACATCTTATAGCCACCTTAACTTTGATAAACCAAACAAGAACATACACTGGGGAAAAGAATCTTTATTCAGTAAATGGTGCTGGGAGAACTGGATCACCAATGCAGAAACTGAAACCGGACCTGCAACTTCCACCACTTACAAAAATTGATTCAAGATGGATAAGAGGTTTAAATCTAAGGCATGAAACAATAAAAATCCTCAAAGAAAGTGTGGGGACAACATTTGAAGATATCAGCCTGGGTAAAGATTTTATGAAGAGGAATTGTCTGGCACTTGCAACAACAACAACAACAATAATAAATAAATTGTACTTAATTAAACCAAAAAGCTTCTGTATAGCTAAAAATCCAACAACAAAACCAAATAGAGAACCTTCGGACTGGGAAAAGATATTTGCATATTATGAATTGGACAAAGGCTTGATAACTAAGATTTACAGATAATTCAAATTGATCAACAACAAAAGAACCAACAGTCCCATACATCACTGAGCAAGAAACATGAATAGAACCTTCCCTAAGGAGGGCAGATGAATGGCTAATATATGAAAAATTGATCATTGTCCCTAATCATCAGATAAATGCTAATCAAAATCACCCTGAGATATTACCTAACCTCAGTGAAATTATAGACATCACAAAGTCTCAAAATTTCAGATGCTGGCATGGATGTGGAGAGCAGGTAACACTTTTACACTGCTGGTGGGACTGCAAACTAATACAACCTATTTTGAAGGAAGTAAGAAGAATCCTCAAAGAACTCAAATTAGACCTCCCATTTGTTCCTGCAATGCCATTACTAGGCATCTACCCAGAAGAAAAAAAAAATCATTTTATTTTAAGGACATTTGTACTAGAGTGTTTTTCATAGTTCAATTTACAATCACCAAAATTTGGAAACCAACTAAATGCCCACCAACCCAGGAATGGATAAACAAGTTCTGGTTTATGTATACCATGGAATACTATTCAGTGATTAAAAAAGATGGAGACTCTACATCTTTTTTATTAACCTGGATTGAGTTGGAACATATTCTTCTTAGTAACACCTAACAAGAATGGAGAAGCAAGAATCCAATGTACTCAATTCCAATATGAAGGCAGTACATGATCTAATGCAAGTTGGGGGCAGAGGAATGAGGGAGTGGGGAGAGAGGAGGAGGAAGGAGGATGGGGTTCATGGTGTACAATGCATCTCTTAGAGGCAGGACACAATTATAAGAGGGAGTTACCTAAGAAAAACAATCAGTGTAACCTAATTCTTTGTACCCTCAATGTATCACACACAATAAAAAAATAGAGGTTTATTATGAGCCAAATTTGAGGACCATGACCTGGAGCCATGCCCAAGAAATCTTGAGCAAGTGTACTTGTGGCAGTGGGGCTACAGTTTGGTTTTATACATTTCAGGAAGATAACAATTACAGGTAAAATCATAAATGAATATATTGGAAGCATACATTGGATTAGTGTGAAAAGGAGGGACATTTCAAAGCTGGGTGGGAACTTACAGGTTTAAGTGGGTTTAATGATTCTTAAGCTGACAATTGGATGAAAGAGTTAGGACTTGTATAATAGACTAGGAGTCAGAAAAAAGAAATGCTACGATAATATTAGTCAGAGACCAACTAATTGACATACATATGTTATGTATATTGAGGACTTGCAGGTGTGTCTTCCACAGCCTTAGACCTGTTAATAAGTCACAAATGACATCTCTAAGAAGGCATGAGATGAGGACATAATGAGGTCTGTCTGATCTCCTTTCTCATGGGTAGAAACTCAGTTTTATGGGATCCCCCTTAGCCAAGAGGTATTCTAGTCAGTCAAATACTGGAGGGGGCAAGCCTTAAGATTTTATTTTGGTTTACAATAGTAAAAGAAGCCACACTGAAAATTCTACATACTATGTGATTCAAACTGTATTGCATTATGTAAAAAGCAAAACTATCAGAGACAATAAGAAGATCTATTTTTATAAGGATTTTAGCATTGGGAGATAGGGAAGGGAGGGGTGACACCATGAAACTGTTCAGTATGATATGGTATTGGTACACATATCTAATTATAGATTTTATTTTTAAAAACCTATGGAATATGAAACACGAGGAATTAATCTTCATATAAGTCCTGCTTTTAGTTACTAAGAATCAGCTCATTAATTTTAATTACACAAAAGTAAAGCATTAATAATAAGGAAAGCATGGTGGAGATTAAGGAGCATTTGGGATTAATTTAGGTGTCCTTAACCTGGATCTGGACATGGAATCCATTTTCTAGGCCTAAGCAGGCTCATAAATAAGTTTGAGCAATGTTTTGTCTAAGACACCACTCCCCAGGAGGAGCAAAAGCCCCAAACAAGACCACATTCCTACACAATGAAAGTTTTAAAATTATCTTCTGCCCACAGGCATCTGGAACCAAGGGCTATGACAAATTTTATACATATGTTGCATTTTCCCAAACCGCCCTGCCTGCAGATAAGGAGAAACTGCATATAACCCCCTTTACAGAGAGACAAAGTTGGCAAAACACTTGGGACTTCCTGTGCTGTGCTGGAGCTTCTCTTATCTACAATAAAATCTACCCTGTTACTTGTGGTGGTCCATGAATTCATTATTGACTATCCAAAGACAAACAGCTGGCAGAAACATTCCAGTAACATCTTCTGGGGGCTCATGGAGAATCTGCTGTTACAATAAGTGAACCATACACTTGCTTGAGTCTTTCCTTTTTTCACCTCACATAAAAGGGATCAAACATTGGGTACCTGTCAGCCAGTGAAAAGTAAGTAGTACAGCTACCAGTCTATGTATGGGTGACAGGATGCTGGTGAATGGACCTCTGAATACTCCTCAGCAAGAGGGAATGTTGGGAGGGTTCCGCATCCATTCCATTTCAGCGCTTTCTCTGGTTAAGAGCCCAAGGAAGGAAGAACCAGGTAGTCAGAAGCCCTGGTCCTAGGGTCTCTGGTAATGGATTGACCTCATGGCTCCCTACAAACCTTCTGGCAAAACCCACCAGCAAGCATTCCCATGCTCTGTACAAACTTTATGGCAAAACTGTCAGTGAGCATCCCCGGGGTCTCTTACTATCAGCCCATGTCTCTTGGGTCCCAAACCTCTTGCCACCTATCTTTCCAGATAAGTGATAAGGTTTCTTCTCAACTTCAAAGAGCAAGTGGAGAGGGACCACTTGCTCTTTGAAGTTGTTCCCTTGTGGTTCTTGTCCTTTGTTCAGTAATGTCTGTATGTTGGTAAGGGGTTGCTTTATGTGTTTGGTTAAGTTTTTGTTGACTTTTCCTAGTGATTCTCAGTTGTTTTAAGTGCATTTTAAAGGGAATTTTCTATTCACTCTTCCTCACAAAATTAGTCTCAATAGTCTTTTATGTGAATTTCTTTCTAAAAATTTTTAATTTTTTTTTAGAGGCAGAGTCTCACTTTGTCACCCTCAGTAGAGTGCTATGGCATCACAGCTCACAACAAACTCCAGCTCTTGGGCTTAGGTGATTCTCTTGCCTCAGCCTCCCAAGTAGCTTGGACTACAGGTGCCCACCATCATGCCTGGCTATTTTTTGTTGCAGTTTGGCCAGGGCCGTGTTTGAACCCGCCACCCTCAGTATATGGGGCTGGTGCCCTACTCACTGAGCCACAGGCGCCACCCTTTTATGTGCATTTTCAAAAGAGGAGACTGAACTGTCTTATTGTACATGAATGAGAGACTGAATCCTTAGGTCAGATGAAGGCATTTTAACTCCTCCCAGGGAAAGGCACATTTGGGTGATGAGGAGCCTGAATGGCAGTTGCCTGGGGTGATTCCTCAAGGTGACAGGAACCTTAAGTGAGAGTGACCTTATACCGAATATCCCACAATTAAAAGAAAGCTCATTCAGGAAACACATATAAGAGCTGATCATTCAGTGTTTTATGCCATCCTGGATGTTCTAGACCCTTAGAGACAGAAACGAGACACATAAGACGGTGAGACTGGCTCAGTGATGAATCACTGAGAAGCCTCAATAACAAACAGCACACTCCAATCCACTACACTAAACCCTAGAAGACAATTCAGTTCATTTTTCAAAAAAAAAAAAAAAAAAAATCCTTTAAAATTGAGGAAAGACAAAGAGAACATCCCTGGGAAACCCACTTGGTTTATTTGTATAAATGGAAAGAATCAAAGGCATGTTTTTTAGGACTCAGATGGGTTATGGCTAATTTTTTTGCACAAGTAGTTACTAAAGAATAAATTACATCAAGGAAGATTCAGAACTCAAGTGGTCAATCTGCCACTATGGTGCATTTCTCAAACCCACTTCTATCAGTTACATTAGCTTTTAGTTTACTGAGTTTGGCCATTACTGCTTTTCTGGATTTCTCAGGGAAAAAGAGAGGGTGGGAGCACTATCCTTTCCAGATTTAGGGGCTTCTTTACCCCTATGTAGGACAAAAGGTTTTGTTCAAGATGGGGATGATGGGCTCAGCACCTGTGGCTCATGCAGGTAAGGCGCCAACCACATACACCTGAGCTGGCGGTTTCTAATCCAGCCTGGGCCTGCCAAACAACACTGATGGCTACAACCAAAAAATAGCCAGGCATTGTGGCAGGTGCCTGTAGTCCCAGCTACTTGGGAGGCGGAGGCAGGAGAATCACTTGAGCCCAGGAGCTGGAGGTTGCTGTGAGCTGTGATGCCATGGCACTGTGAGCTGTGATGCCAGGGTGACAGATTGAGGCTCTGTCTCAAAAAAAAAAAAAAAATGGGGATGATGGAAGTGACATCTCAGGCATCTCCCCACTAGAATGCCTCCTCAGCAACTTAATATGAATATAGAGATGCTTTTGTCAAGAAAAGATTAAACAGAAGATAATGGGTTTGTGTGGGAAAAAAAAGCAATGAGAAGAAATGTGAATAAAGGAAGAGAATAATATTGTATAGAAAGAAATTAAATGGGAAGTTTTTGTCTTGACCTAATTGGTGCTCTAAAAGAAAAGTTTGGGACAAGAACACAAAGTCAGGGATGTATTGACTAGTCTGTGTAAGTTGTCATATTTGTAAAAAGGAACTTTAGAATAAAATACGTGCAAAAAAGAGAAAGTTTATTAAACTTTCAGACTCTATCTCCTGGTTACTTTAAGTCAACAGTCTAAGTTCAGAGGTTATTGGGAACAGCCAGTTTTTAGAACAGTGAAGTGAGACTGTGGAATATGAATATAAATGTAATTTTCTTTAACTTACATTTGAACAGGAGCTTCGTTCCAGCAGGGTTTAATCCATACAAGCATTAGGTAGCACTGATAGAGGAGCCACTAGAGTCCAGTCAAATCCTGCTCTTTCCACCTGTGGTTAGTGGAGCAAAGGAGCCTAGCATCCAGGGATTTCTATACTGGTAAATGTGAATAATCTGGGCAAGTGACTCACAGTGGGTGGTCGCACACCCTATGGACTCTCCTTCAGCCCTGATGGGATGCCCTCAGGACTTGAGCAGGAGAATACAGAGAATAACTAGATGCTGGTTATCTATGTTTCTTCTCTTCTAGATGGAGAATTCTTCCTGAGCTCTCAGAAGCAGCACCCTACTGGGATGCATTGTACAAGTATAGGAGACCCTAAAAAAATTAGTGTAATTTTTCCTTATACTAAAGCCCATCACTAATATAATTCTCCAATAATGACCAACAGCCACAAGTGGACACCCCAAGCTATCTCACAGTTAGGTTTATTTTGACAAAGACAAAGTAGCCCCTCTGGCCATAGTGAGGTCTCTCAAGAGACTTGAGATAGTTAGAAATTCCCGAGGGAGACACTGCCACTTTATCTTGATCCACCAACAACACCTCTCTCACCTCCTTTAGTGCCCCTATGGGAAATGGAGAATGAGCCAAAACTGAAAAAGATCAGTCCCAGAAATTTCCTCGGATTCTGTGTGAGTGGTAATATAAGAACTGTTTGAGTATACAGCTCAATCTCTTTTTCCAAAAAAATTGACAAGGATTTGGAAAACTTTTACTATGATCTTGATAAGTATACAAATGTCTTACTCTAAGAGGTAGGGAAGCACTTTGACCTCTCATGGAGAGATGTAATGTTTTTGACCAAACATTGACCCTAAATGAAAAGAAAAAAATTTTATAAAAGGCTATAAAGTAGAATGATTTGTGATTCATAGCCAACACCAACAATAATATGTCACCTAAAATAGGACCAGGCACTCCATAGAGAGACACACAATCCCCCTTTTAGCATCCTGAGTGGGACCCTGAGAACTATTCTAAGATGTCTACATCACTCAGAAGAGGGAAAAAAAATCCCTTAGACTTTCTTTAACGACTTAGGGAGGCATTGAGAAAACATACCCAGTGAACACCTGACTCTTCACAGGAACAAATTATTGTAAAATATAAATTTAACACTAATGTGGGCCTAGAAATTTGCAGTAAATTACAAAAATTGGCCCTAGATCCTGACCATAATCTGTAAGACATGCTAAAACTGACCATATTAGCCTTTTATAATTAAACCAGGAAAAAAGGAGAAAGACAGTGGTTGTGACTCAAGCAAGCACCACCTGACAGGCAAGTCACCAGCCATTGTCCAGAATGCAGGGGCAACAACTGGAGATTATACTGTATCCAGAGGGAAAGCCCTCAGGGAAAGGGAATTCTTTCAGCCTCTGTGCTTGACTGAAGACTTCCAGCAGAACATCTTATGGCTCTGCACCATATCATCTCTGCCCAAGAGCCATGGGTGTGCCTGACTATGGAGGGCCAGGTGATAAGATTTTTCCTAAATACCAGAGTCACCTTTTCTACACGTCTCTCAAATCCTGGACTCTCATCTCTCAAATCCATAACTATCAAGGGCGTTTCTGGATGACCAGTTACCAAATTTTTCTCTCAACTCTTGTAATTGAGGAAATTGGCTATTTTATCATGCCTCTCTAATCATGCCTAAAAGTTCTATTCCAGTCTTAGAAAACTATATACTGACTAAAGCAGGAAAAAAATTTCTATGAACACAAGACAGGATCCTATCTTATGTCTTTCCTTATTAAAGACAGATATTAACCCTAAAGTATAGGCTAGTGAAGGACAGATGAGAAGAATGAGCATACCCTAAACCTATTCATATCAAATTAAAATATCTTACTTTTTATCTCTCCCACCACAGTTAAAACTTATTGAACTTAAAACCTGGACTCATTACACCCAAGTCATGCCCTACCCACTGACAAAAGTGACAGAACCCGATACACCAGTACTCCATAGCTGGATGATGAAATTAGTTGGTGACACAAAGATCTAGATAAAGAAACGGCAGCAAGATGCACCCTTCTTCTTTTCATTCTCTTCTCTTTTATGATTCTTGGAATTGTGGGAAAGGGACAAGATATAATACCCTGTCAATGACATGAGAATGTTTGGACTTACCTGGTTAAAAATAAAGGAAGGGGGAGGGAGTGGGGAGGTTTTGGTGGAGGGAAGGTAATGGGTGAGGCCACATCTATGGTGCATCTTAGAATGGGTACAGGCAAAACTTACTAAATGCAGAATACAAATGTCTACATACAGTAACTAAGAAAATGCCATGAAGTTTGATGAGAATATATCAGATTGTATATGAAACCCCCGCACATTGTACCCCTTGATTGCACTAATGCACATAGCTATGATTTAACAATAAAAATAAATAAATTAAAAAAAATTAGTAAGTAGAAAAAAATATCATGAATGTGTCTGATAGTTATCTAGTAGGGAAACTTACATAAATCGGATATTTACATATTGTTCAATAGAGGTTAGTACTCCATTAAAAGTGATCAGGAACTTCACTGTGTTATAGCACATCTAAAAGAGTGTCAACTATTAGGATTTGCATGGATGGGGACCAGGGAGACAAACCAAGGAAAGGATATGTTTCCCATCTGCCCTTAAATAGTTATACCAGGAGAAGATTATATAAAGTTCTCAGAATGACCCACCTCCTGTGTCCATTTAAGTAACAGCTTCTCCAATGTTTTAAGACAACTACCATATCCTATGCCAGTGTATACACTCAGTTTCCTAAGGGGTGATTTTTGCTGTGTGGACACCAGACTTTTTCTTATGCTCCGGCTAATGGCACTTGGGGGTCCCTTCATCCTAGGGAAACTAACTCTTTTCTTGCCAGAAATAGGACCTGAAAGACACCAGAAGTTGAGAAACCTGAGATCATAATCTCCCATATTTCTGAAGGGATGTGTACCTATTCAGCCTAGCTGAATATATTTCCTTGCCATTATTTATAATGCCAGACATAGTAATTAAACTAAATGTTGAGAGTAGTTAACTATCTTGCTGTATAGTAAAAGCTTTGAATGCTACCTCACAAGCTATTAGCACTGTAGGTGTAGAACTTGGACAAGTCAAGGAAGCAGTCTTGGAGAACAGACCAGCCATTGATTACTCTTATGACATAATCTTGGGTGTGCAAAATTTAAAGGAATGTGCTGCCTCAACCTTTCAAATGACTCCCAATTAATAGAACACAATTTAAAGTAAGTACAAAATGTACTTTACAATATCATCCAAATAGAAGGCTTTTATGGTTTAGATTTTAATTGATAGTTTTATTTGTTACCTAATTCAAATTGGTTAATAGCATTAGTTATTGTGGGAATTATTCTAGTGTTAACATTATTTGTATGTTGTTGTATCCAATAAACCCCGTGTTTTATGTCACTACTACATAATTACAATGCTCTAATTTTTGTGCCACTAGGGATCATAAGATTGATTCACATATTAATTATTTCTAACCAAAACCACAGTCAATCTAGAATCTTAATTATTGTGGAACCTAGGATTGGCCTCCTCCATGAGACCCCTGAATATCCCCCTTTATCTTTTCCCCAATCCAGCAGGAAGCAGTCAAGATCAGTCTTCACCCTTTTTCTCTAACAGTAGTTAGGGCTTCCACTTGGAGGGAGAATTGATGCAGGTCCGCTTTCCCTAGGGCTGGAAACAGACTCTATTTTCTAGCCCTAAGCAGGCTAATAAATTAGTCTGATCAATGTTTCATCTAAGCTGCCACTCCCCAGGAGAAGCAGAAAGCCCCCCAAAAGACTACATTGCTATACAATGGAAGTTTTAAAATTAACTTCTGCTCATAGGCATCTGGCACCAATGGGCATGACAAATTTTAGACATACATATCACTTTCCCAAACTCCCCTGCCTGCAGGAAAAAATAAGCCACATATAAATCCCAAGACAAAGAGCAAACATTGGCATCCAACTGTGGACCCTCTCCTCTGTGCTGGAGGCTTTCCTTCTAATTTTATGTATAATATCTATAAAAAAAACTGTCCTGTCACATAATAATAGTAATCTGTGAATTCATTCTTTTATTTCCTGAGACCACGAACAAGACAGAGAAATTCCAGTAACAGGATCTCTACATTTTCTGTTTAATTTTTCTGTAAAAATAAAACTTATCTGGAAAATAAAGTTTATTAATTTTAATCAAATAAAAATTTGACTAAGGCTTTGTACTTCTAACATTTGTGATTTTTTTCATTTAATAAAAATAACTCATGGGCAATCATGTAATTCTCCCCTCCTTTATTTTTCATCAGTTTCTCATTGTAATAATTTGTAATTACTACTAAGACCTATCAATTATATTTCATCTACAACTCCAACTGTACTCTTTTAAAATCATGCTTTTATTTTTGATATAGTCCTCAGACATGTCCACTTATCTCAGTAAATGCCCCATAAGTCTGTATACCTTTCTGGTTCCTGTTTTCTTTCTAAATCCCTAATTAATTTATATAAAATCCATGATTGACACTTCACCTTTTTTAATATGATTTTTTGTTTTCTTTCTTTTTTTTTTTAGCATAACATAAAAACTCAACATAATTTCTCTGCATTTATAGGCTTCATATTCTCATGACATATCTTCCACTAAAAATATATACTATATATGCTAAAATATATACAGATATGTATATATATATATATATATATATATATATATATATATATATACACATTTTATGTGACAAATACACAATAATAATCACTATTCCTTAAATTTTTTATAGTACATTAGTTCTCTGTCACTTTACTCATGCTATTCGTTATTCTCTTACATCCTGCATGGACAGAATTTACAAAAATATTTATGATACATGTAAAATTTGTGTCTTATCAAATTCTTGCTAAATATTCTAAGTTAAATTTGTTTCCTTTAAGAGGCTATTTTAGCTATTATAGCTGTTTTAGCTCTGTAAAGTAATTTTTCAATTACTTATATGTTCCTTTCCTACCTTCTTTAGCCTAATAGAATATTTTTAAGAAAAAGAATATAAATTGTATTTTTCAACATGAACTCCATCAAGTTCAAGATACTTGTGTAAATAATGACACCAGTTATTTAGTTCATTTGCAAAAATTTGTGGGTATTAAGAATTTAAATATTCCAATGCAGATACACTATTAACTGAAAACAAATATGCACCCTGTAAAATTTTTTTAAAGATTAGGATAGAAAATAAAATCAGAAGCCAAATCAAGGATCTAAGGTGTATTCCTAATGATTTTCGATGAAAATTCTCACAAAATTGTCTTTGCTTGATGGAGGAATGAGATGAAACATTGTGGTGAAAAGACTCTCTAGTGAAGCTTTCTTGTTTTTTTTTTTTTTTTTTTGCTGCTAAAATTTTGGCTAATTTTTGAGAGACTTCCACAATAAGCAATAGAGACTTCCTTCATTACATTCTTGCACCTATAATTAAATCTATTCTTTTGCTTATTCCTGGTTGGTGAATTAGTTCTTCAATTTCCTAGATCAAGGACCTGGCACAGAAATTTCCATAACAAAATGATCTAGCAATCTCACTACCACTATATATCCAAAGCAGCAGAAATCAGCCTGTCAAATAAATATCTGCATTACCATATGCCCTTAAGCTTTATTTACAATAGCCAGGATAGGGGATAAACCTATGTGTTCATTAACACATGAAAGAATATAAAATGTTTTATATATACAAAAATGAAATACTATTCATTCTTAGCAAAGTAAGAAATCTTGTGATTTGTGAAAATATGATGAATCTTCAAGATATTTTATTAATTGAAATAAGCCAGGCATAGAAAGACAAAGACTGTGTTATTTCACTCATATGTGTAATTTTATAAAGTTAGTCTTATAGAAGTGAAGATTAGAATGTTGGTTGCTGGGTGTTGGAGTTTGTGGTGGAGGGGAGATTGAAGAGCTGCTGGTCAAAGTTTACAAAATTTTAATGACATAGAAGCAGTAAATTCAAGAGATCAGTTATACAACATAGAGACTAGAGTTAATAAAAATATATTCTTGAATAATGCTATGAAAATAGATTTTAAGTGTTCTTACTACAAAATGACAATTATAGGAAATTATACATATGTTAATAATCTTTATTTTACAATGTGCATATATATTTCAAAATATGTTGTACATAAAATATATATTCAATTTTTTGCGTTATATACTATGTGAGTTTAAAAATTCACCATATGTTTATAAATTAGAAAATAATTACCTATAATAGCTTTGAGACAAGTTATAATATGAAATAGAGATTAAAATATAACTAGAATGAAATGATAAAGCCAATTTTATAGTATATATTAAATATTATAGTTTAAATTAAGAAAAATGTGAAGACATATATATTAAATATAAAAGTAATGTTGAAAAACATTATGCTAAATATTCATTTCAAAAATATAAAACAAATTAAAGTTAAACATACAGGGGGATTAAAATATAAAATACAATTTTAATACATTTAAAACTTATATATATATATATATATATATATATATATATATATATATATAAAACAAATTACTGCCTTTTTCATGAGAATAATAAAATTGATAAAATCCAAGTGACAATAATTAAAATGGAATAACACCAGAAAAATACTTGAAGAAAGTGCAGGGAAAACTCTTGAAGGAATAGGCCTGAGTGAATATTTTATGAGGAAGACTCCCCAGGCAATTGAAGCAGTATCAAACATACACTATTGGGACCTGATCAAACTAAAAAGCTTCTGCACAGCCAAGAACATAGTGAGTAAAGCAAGCAGACAGCCCTCAGAATGGGAGAAAATATTTGCAGGTTATACCTCCGATAAAGGTCTAATAA
>CAUYPK010091544.1:0-20245 GCA_963574355.1 Loris lydekkerianus | reverse complement strand
AGCTGGAACATATTCTTCTTAGTAAAGTATCTCAAGAATGGAAGAAAAAGTATCCAATGTACTCAGCCCTACTATGAAACTAATTTATGGCTTTCACATGAAAGCTATAACCCAGTTATAACCTAAGAATATGGGGAAGGGGTAGAGGGAAGGGAGGGAGGGGGGAGGATTGGCAGAGGGAGAGTGGTGGGATTACACCTGCGGTGCATCTTTCAAGGGTATATGTGAAACTTAGTAAATGTAGAAAATAAATGTCTTAACACAATAACTAAGAAAATGCCAGGAAGGCTATGTTAACCAGTGTGATGAAAATATACCAAATGGTCTATAAAACCAGTGTATGGTGCCCCACGATCGCATTAATGTACACAGCTATTATTTAATAATGAAATAAAATAAAGAAATGCCAGAGCTCCTGAAAAGCAAACAAACAAACAAAAAAAAACTTGTCTATCTAACCAGAAGTTCTGGCCTAGACTACAAATGCCATGGAAACTTCGAGAAGTTACCCCTGAGGTTTAAAAGAGAAAAAACCCTCAATTTCAGGAACTTCCCACCCCTTTCACAGAGGTCTTACCAATAATCCTCCCTCTTCTTAACATAACATTAAATAGAAGGTATAAAATTAGACCCTGGAAACTTGCCGAGAGCTACTCTCTTATTTTCTCTTTCTTTCTTTCTTTCTTTCTTTCTTTCTTTCTTATTTATTTATTTGCAGTTTTTGGTCGGGGCTGGGCATGAACCCGCCACCTCTAGCATATGAAGCCGGTGCCCTATTCCTTTGAACCACAGGCGCCGCCCTTTTTTTTTTTTCTTTTTCTTCTTCTTCTTTTTTTTTTTTTTTTTTTTTTTTTTTTTAATTAAATCATAGCTGTGTGCATTAATGCGATCATGGGGCCTTTCTTTCTTTAACAAACTTCCTTTTACTTTGTTCTGTTGGCTCCCTCTTGAATTCTTTCCTATATGAAGCCAAAAATGCACTTGACCTTCAAACATACCTCAGTTTGGGGGTCCACTTTCCTGTATAGTTACTGTATTCAGAGTTGTGTATCTACCACCACAGTCATTAGAATATTGTCATTATCCCAAGTTGTCATTAGAACATTGTCATCACCCCGAGTCCCTTAGCCATCACACTCCAATCCTCCTAGCCCTAGACAGCTACTAAGCTACTTTGTGTCTTTACAGATTTGCCTATTTGGACATTTCATATACATAGAATTATATAATTTAGGGTCCTTTGCGACTGGCTCATGATGTTTTCAAGATCTGGTTTTAAAACAAATAAAAAATGATTAAGGGTCAATGTGCAGTGCTTTCACACAGTAGAGAGGCTCAGTAAATGCTTAGTGAATTGAAATACAGTTTTTGATCATAATGATTGCCCTGAGTCACCAGGAACAGGCTACTTATACTCATTGCATTCTTTAAGAAAGCAGGGAAGCAGTTCAGAGGCTGGGCACAGGGGCTCACGCCTGTAATCCCAGCACTCTGGGAGGCTAAGGCAGGTGGATTACTTCAGCTCATAAGTTTGAGACTAACCTGAGACCACATCTCTACTAAAAAGTGAAAAATTACCTGCGTATTGTGGCACAGACGTATTCCCCGGTACTTGGGAGGCTGAGGCAAGAGGATCTCCTGAGCCCAGTAGTATGAGGTTGCTGTGAGCTATGATGACCTCACTGCACTTTACCCAGGGGGACAGAGTGAGACTCTGCTGGAAAAAAAAAAAAAAAAGCAGGTAAGTGAATGATGCATTCTTAAAATCTTTCCACTGAGAACAGATCAGTGTTTTAAGGTATCTCAGTAGCCAGAAACCTAGCTTTCTAGGGTGACCTGGTCTTGGAGAGTCCAGACAGTGGACATTTTAATGTATTGTGTGTTCCACCCATCTTTGATTTGCTTAATTTGTTCTTCATCCTATCAAACTTCTTTCTGTATGTCTGCACTACTGATTTCTGTTAAATTTCTCTCCGTGTGCTGTCTTAGATGGCTAGTTTATTGCTGCTATTTTTAACGGCATACAGGTTGTCTCTTTTTTTTTTTGAGACAGAGTCTCACTATGTCACCCTTAATAGAGTGCCGTGGTGTCACAGCTCACAGCATTTGAGACTCTTGGGCTCATGTGATTCTCTTGCCTCAGCCTCCCAAGTAGCTGGGACTACAGGTGCCCACCACAACTCCAGGCTGTTTTTTGCTACAGTTGTCATTGTTGGTTAGCTGGCACCAGGCCGGGTTCAAACCTGCCAACTTCAGTGTATATGGCTGGCACTGTAACCACTGTGCTAGGGGCGCAGAGCCTGGGTTATCTCTTTTATTCATTTATTCATGCACCCTGTTCTATCACCACTGACAAACATTTAAGATATACTGGCCTAAGACCAGCGTCTGAAACCACTGTTTGTACATTCTTTCATGCCAACGTTGTGACCATATTTTTCCGGCTTATCAAGTGGTTTACGTAGGACAAGTTTCAACCCCTTGTTGAAGTTCAAATATATAAACAAGAATGATTTACCCGGCTTAGAAGCAGTAGGGAAAGTTAGTAAAACTTTCCATTAGTAAAATCCAGCAGGATTCATTATTCACATAGCCGTATCGAAGAGGGGTAGGTAGTGAGAAAGCCACTAGTACTAGTGCGAGGATTGGAGAATTGTCTTTCACCGCTTCTGATTTTTAGTTACCTTGCTACTTCTCCTGAGGGAACCAAAACAACATTGATGGCTTAGGTGCTCTGAAATCACAGGGCTTATGGCCTGTGCACATCTCTCGCTCAAAAAAATATAAATAGTTTCTCTCTTTCTATTTTATCTTCTCAAAATTTCTGGTTCTAATGTTGACTTTTCATATAACCTTGAACCAGGTGGGGTCTGGGGGCTTCCTTCTGCGGAAGGAGAAATAAATCTTACGCTTCCTAGTGATGCTAAGACAGCAGCAGAAGAACTTCTCCTCCAAAGATAAGAACAAACTTTACACTGAGCTAAAATGACCTTGAAAAGCAAAAGAAAAAAAGGTTATGTAACTAATAACAATAGCCTGGTTTCTAACATCTGCAGCCATAACTACGTAACTGATATTGAATTGAAGGGGAAAAAAGGTATAAAAGAGTTGGGAAAAAACTTTTCCCCAGAGCCCAGCATTTCACACCTTGAGGCACCTGAGATCTCGCTGGCAATTAAAGGTTCCTTCCTCTATGTTGTTGCTGTAAGTGTCTGTCTGTGTTAATTCCTGTTTTCCTGCAACACTTCTAGGTAGACCCCACACGACCCTGACTTCCTCCTGACGGTCCCAGGAACCCACAGAACTGCTTTCACTATTGCACATGAGAACTCTAGCCTTTCTAGAAAGCCTTGTCATTTTTTTCTCCAGCAGGCTGGGCCTCAGACTGCAGCAGGATGTCCAGCTGGTCTAGACCCAGCCACCCACTTCTTGAAGCTTTTCCCCACCTCCTGCTCCTCTCCTGGTTCTTGGGCCCCAGGTATGGTCTTGTGCTACTACCTTGCCCTTGGCTTACGCGTTCCCCTGTTTCTAGCTGATTATAATTGGCAGGAAACCACAAGCTTCATCTGCCACAAGTAGAAGTCACATCTAAAACAGGTTGCCCTATTAAGACTGAGGGTTAACTGAACATGCAGCCACTTTGTGTGGGACTTCCTCTTCCTGGTACGTAACTGTGTTACTCCCCCACCCCGCACAAACACACTGCTGATGAGTGTTTCCTGTCCATAGCACAGTTCCCTTCTCCAGAAACTATCTGTCCACGCCCAATTTTCTGTAGCTCTGAGTCCTAATTACAAAAATTATAAAATCATGTCTAGAATCCCATAGAAATACAAATAAAATGCCCCTATGTGTGCCTACGATTCTCCCATTCTTAATCCATTCCTTTCAAAACATAGCTGATCATTTGGTTCTGGGGCTAGATGTTACAAAAAATGATCATTCACTTATGATAGGGTCATCAGCTGCCACAATCTTTCAGAAAAGTAATTTAGTAATAAGTAAGGACCACTTAATCCCTTACAATTACTCATTCCAAACATATGTACACCAAAATTTGTGTTCAAGAATATGTAGAATTTCTGTATTGAGAAAATTTGGAGCCAGTCTAACTGTCCAAAAACAGGACTAAATAAAACATGGTATTTCAATGTAGTGAAATGTCATATAACCATTAGGTTATGTTTCTGAACGAAATTTTTATTTATTTATTTATTTATTTATTTTTAGACAGAGTCTCACTTTGTCACCCTTGGTAGAGTGCCCTGGCATCACAGCTCAGAGCAACCTCAAACTCTTGGGCTCAAGCGATTCTCTTGCCTCAGCCTCTCAAGTAGCTGTGACTGCAGGCGCCATAACGCCCAGCTATTTTTTTGTTGTAGTTCTTACTGTTGTTTGACAGACCTGCCCGGGCCGGGTTCATATGCGTATGTGGCTGGTGCCCTAGCCACTGAGCTACAGGTGCCAAGCCTCTGAACAACATTTTTTTTTTCTTTTTTATTGTTGGGGATTCATTGAAGGGACAAGATGTGTCACACCCTTGTGACACACCCGACCCCCCTCCTTCCTTCCCCCTCTCTGCTCTTCCTTTCCCCCACGAACATTTTTAAAATAAAGGAAATTCCTAAATGTCTAAAGAATCTCTTTAAAATAAGTGAAAAGTGGCAAATAATAATACCTTTGGTAATAATATGTATTACCCCAATTTCATAAAGAGAAGGAAAAATGCTTGCAGACATATTAGGGCAAACATGAAAACATTAATAGCATTTTTATCTGGGGGGCAGAATTAGTGATAATTTTAAAAATACATCTTTCTGTATTTTTCAAGTATTCTACAATGAATGTGTTACTTTCCTAATCAGAAAAACACATTTCTGTTATTGTTATTTGTTAAGAGAAATTAGACCACAAAAAAGCAAAAACAAAAACACAAAGGCCCCTGCCTGTTTTTTGTTTTTTTTTCTTTATTCTTTCACTGCAGTCTTTCTCTTTGATGTAGAAACAAGAGGAACTGAAGTTTGTGATGCTAAGAATGTAAGTCCTTCCTACCACTCTGGAAGGTACTGATACATACACCTTTCCCATTTTAAAGGAAAGAAAAAAAATCACACACACACAAAAAAAAAAAATGGTGGGGAAAACAAGACGTGCACAAAGAAAGGTCCATTGGCAAAAAAGGTGTTTTTCATGTCTGCGCTGTTGCTGCCGGGGATATTTTGAAAGTTGTATCTTTCTCTGTACATGGACAATCTCATCTTATCAGAATAAACTTTCCTTTGGCAACAAAGACAGTCTACTTTCCATAACCTTTTCACTCTAGCGAACTTCTATTAGCTAAGATTTTGTCTGAATAGTACCAATTCTTTTAATGATTGTCCTAGAAATACAGACTAACTGGCCTGGATGAAATGGAATTGCAATTGTTCCAACAAGCTGGCTGCAGCCTGTTCTGCCACGATCTTTCAGAAAAGGGCAATAACAAATGTAAACCAGTGCTGGTACACAAATGTTAGAGGAGTAATTGTGGGGTGACGAGGATGAAGAAGTTGTCATCTTCCCAGTTCCTCATTCTAGTGCCAGCTGGTTGCTCCTAGCTGTTGGCATTAGAATTCTGTCCTTCCAGGAAAAGGCCTGAAAGGTTGCAGGGAGCCTCAGGTGGGAGCTGACCCGGCCTTGTATGAACTGACATAAAATCTTTTTTTTTTTTTTTTTTTCCAAACAGGGTCTTGCTATGTCACTCTTGGTAGACAACTCACAACTCACAGCAACCTCACAACTCACAGCAACCTCACAACTCACAGCAACCTCAAACTCTTGGGCTTAATCAATTCTCTTGCCTCAGCCTCCCGAGGAGCTGGGACTACAGGCGCCCACCACAACGCCTGGCTATTTTTGTTGTTGTTGTTGTTGTTGTAGTTGTCATTGTTGTTTAGCAGGCCCAGGCTGAGTTCAAACCCACCAGCCCCAGTGCATGTGGCCAGCACCCTAACCACTGAGCTATGGGTACTGACATAAAATCTAAGTCCCCACACCCAGCCAACTGAATGGAAAGGGCCTGCTCTTGGCCAAGAGGATCGCAGAAATACCCTACAGCTGAGTTGCTGGCCATGAGGAGGCATGTCTGACCTCCATCCAAACCCACCTGGGAGAACAATTCTTCCTTCTCTTTTCCTCCCTGCAAGAACCAGATGTCACCACACCCAAATAAAACTAAAGATAAAGTCCTATCTCTGCCAGGTCAGCTTGGTTCCCATCCATCCACCCATCCTCTCTGGTAATCTCTTCCTGCTCCTCAACAAATTCCTCTTTTCTCCCCTCCTAAAACCTCTTTTACCATAAAGATACCCTTGTGGCCTAATGGTTAAAATTCTGTGTTTTCACTGCAACAACCGGGTCCGATTCCCAAAGAGTAAAATCATGTAAGCGAAGCATTTACTTTCACTCCTTTTTGCATCTTCTGCTTTGCCACCTTCCATACCCCATAAAAACCCAGAACTTCTAATTACTGAGAAGCTCCCTTTTTCTTTGAGGTCTCTGTCTTCCTCATGGAGTCCAAGGAGTCACAGACAGATTCCTCTCAGGCATAAAACTCTGCTCTTTTTATATCATATTACCTCATTGGCTTTTCAGGATACTGGAAATTACTTTGTATTGTGAGAAGTACATAATATTTTTATATATAATGGCTCTACCAAATGACAACGTTAGAGGTGGCTAAATACGGTTGTTCAATATTTATTGTTATGGGGCCTTCTCTTCTTGCATTTGTTGGTTTTCAAGGCAGCTGCCTGCCTCTTAAAATGTCTGGGTTTCAGGCAGCTGCCTGGGTCCTCAGTTCTTGGAGGGCTAGTGGCTAAAAAATGACCAGACACCCCAAAGTTAGGCAAGCAAGAAACAAGGTTTATTGAGAAAGAGAAAGATAGGTTTATGGAGTGAGAGTTACATACAGGCTTACAGAGCTAGATATGTTCACCATAGACAGCAAATGGGCCTCATTGTGGCCACAAAGAAAAGGCAAAGAGGCAAAGGTTATGGCCAGAGGTGCTGTTTTATACCACCTGGGGAAGGCCTTGGAACCAGAGTCGAACTGTGCATGTGGACCTCCCATGAGCCCCTTTGAGAGCCCCCTGGGGTGTGGACCACCATGTAGATTTAAGCTAATGACATGATCATTAATCTTAAGGCTGTTCTAGGTCACCTTCAAGACTCCACTGTACCTGTTGGTAGGCGGATGGGCTAGAGAGCCTTCTACATCTTTTTGCAGTTGTCAGGCTAAGTTTTGATTGCTAGATTGGTAGGACAGGCTCTCCTCCCCAGGTGTGAGCAATCACTTGTGATGAATTAAAGTGAGCAGCACCTAGATAGGGGTCTGGGGACCTGCCCTTGTCCTCCTTCTCCAGTAAAGCTGGATTCCTACCTAACTACCTACCTAACAAATCGGGATAAAAAAAGCTTGGTTTAGACACCTGGAAGCTGAGGCTGGAGGACCCCCTCTGAGGGATAAGCCCGAGGGGGGGGGGGGGAGAAGCACGGGCTGATTAATGTTGGGTTGCTCACTAGCTTTGGAAAATGTCCTTTCAGTGAGGTGCGCTATGGAAAAGTTGCACTGTCCAGTCCTGCAGCATTTCCCTCTGTGGGGAGACCTAGGACTCCGTGTAGAAATGAAATCCTTGGTTTTTAGGGCTCTAAGTATTCTGTCTTCCACCTGTACCGGTACCAAAATTGCAGGCTTTCTTCACCCAGCTCCATGAAGGGGCTGTAATCTAATTAAGAAACTACATAAGTGGGTTCACACCTACGGTGCATCTTAGAAGGGTACAGGTGAAATCTACTAAATGTAGAATATAAAAGTCTGAACACAATAATTAAGAAAATGCCATGAAGGCTATGTTAACCAGTTCAATGAAAATATTTCAAACTATATATAAAACCAGCACATTGTACCTCATAATTGCATTATTGTACACAGCTATGATTTAATAAATAAAATAAAAAGGAAAGTGTCCTAAAACTGTATGTTTTTTTTTTTTTAGTAAAAACATGGAAGTAGACACAAATAAAGACCATTTTTAACATTAAAAAAAAAAAAAAGAAACTAGCTAAACTGAAAAGACCACCTATAAGACTAAATCAGTCTACAGTTAGCTGGCTACAGAAGAAACTTTACCTCTATTAAAAAATATACTCCCTTTGTAAGGAGTATTTTACCTCCTTGGCCTTCAGGGGGCTGCAGGGTCGCATGCTGATTTTGTGAAGAATTTTTTTGCTTATGCTTAATAATCTGTGGTGTCAGATACCACAAAAATGTATGCATGGACCTTGTATTTATTTATTTAGCTCATCGGCTTTCGTTACTGTTTGTGTATTTAACGTGTGGCCCAAGACAACTCTTATCCTTCCAATGTACAGCAGAGAAGAAAAAAAAAAAAGGTTGGACATCCCTGAAACCATTAGAAACTTACAGGATGAAAACGATGACCTCTCCAAGTTTATGTAACAAATCTCACCTATGGTGATGGCTAGAGGATCAAAAACTCAGGCCTAAATTTAGGTCTCCAGTCTGTGCATTGAGACATAAATGTTCTACCTAGTTGCATGTCTTTGGAAATGCAAATATAGAGTTGCCTAACAACAATTGTCTAGGGCAATGAAGCAAGTAATGAAGAGATTATTAAATCTAAAGTGGGGAGAAAAGCTTTTTTAAAAACTGGCAAATAAAACAATCATATAAATCTGTGTATATAAGATCTGCGTCACTGTGTCTGTATGTCATAGTTTTGAGATTCTCTTGAGTAATTTAAAATCTTGAAGTCATGTTATGTTAAATTAAGTAGTAAATAATCATAAAATGTCTGAGTCATTTGTAGGTAAATTAAAATACTGAAATAACTATGAATCAGAAGTTTAAGTTTACATACTTCAATATATACTTTAACATGATATAAAAGGCTAAAAATGTTTAGATTTATTGAAGACTGATGATAGATCAAAGTTACTTTACTTCCTAGGTTTTTTATTAAAAATAAAAGTTACTAATTACTAACATTGTAATTATCATAATTAACTAAAAAGTTGTAGTTATTAAAAAATTCTATAGTATAAACTCCATCAAAAGGCAAGATTGTTTTTGATAAAAGTTCACACAAAATATAGAAATATGGTTTTGTTAAATGAAAATTAATCTTGCCTAACTTAAAAGTTTTTCAAAATTGTTTTAAATTATATAATTTTTTTAAAAATTTAAAATAGTCTCACTTTGTTGCCCTTGGTAGAGTGCTATGGCATCACAGCTCACAGCAACCTCAAACTCTTGGGCTCAAGTGATTCTCTTGTCTCAACTTCCCAAATATCTGGGACTACAGACACCTTTCATGACATAGACAGAGTCTTGCTCTTGCTCAGGCTGGTCTTGAACTCCTGAGCTCTGGCAATCCACCTTTCTTGGCCTCTCAGAATGTTAAGATTACAGGCATGAGCCACCGTGCCCGGCCTAAATTATAAAAATTTTTGTTTACTTTCTGAGTAAACTTTAAAAAGGGGGAGAGAGAAGAAGGAAAACAGGTTCAATCTGCCTCTTCATTAACTTGCCTTTCAGTTTGTTTTAATTAGACCTTGCAATTGTTTGAAAAACTAAATCTTCTCTCTATTAAAGAGTTAAGGTGTTTGCTTTTTGAAATCTCTGAATTACCACTTTGGCTAAATAAATTACTTATTGTATAATAACCCGTGAGCCTATTTTAAACAAGTGTTTTAAACCTTTGATATTTGATAAATTTTCCAAAATCAAAATTCTAAATTGAGTTCTCAAGTCAGCTTTTAAAATATTAGGAACCCCGTACACGCACAAACAAAAAAACATGCTAGGATTAACCTGGTCTGTTAAACCATATAGGAAACATTGTCAAATATGAAATGGTGTTTAACTTTCTTTGGGTTGTATTTGTATAAATATATTGTATAAGGTCCCTAAAATTCTGATATATCTTAGTATATGTTATCAGCAGTAATTATTATTTTGTAAAATTATTGTATGGCACAAAAATAACCTTTTCTCTTTATCAATTGTCTCTCTCGCTCTTTTTTTTTTTTTTTTTTTTTTTTTTTTTTTGAGACAAGTTCTCACTCTGTTGCCAGACTAGTGTACAGTGGCATCATCATAGCTCACTGCAGCCTCCAACTACTGGGCTCAAGCAATCTTCCTGTCAAGTAGCTGAGACTACAGGCATGCACCACCACACCTGGCTGATTTTTCTATTTTTTGTAGAGACTAAGTCTCACTCTTGCTCATGCTGGTCTTGAACTTCTGGCCTCAAGCAACCCTCCTGTCTTAGCTTTCCAGAGTGCTGGAATTACAGGTATGAGTCACCCTGCCTAGCCATCAATCATTTCTTTAATCTTAACTATTCTAAGATTTTCTTTGGGGGGGGTCATCCATAGGCTATAATTATTTTACATTGATCCTTCTTTGAAAAACAGTCCAAAATTTGCTTCTTTAAGACAAGTCATGAAAAGAACTGACAAGTAGTCTTGAATATAGGTTTATGATAATTTTGCAGACCATACCACTTGAACTAGAAAAACTCAATACTTCAGTTAAAAACCCAATGTATTCATGAAGATTACTAATCCAACATCAAATAGAAAAAAAAAAAAAAACTCTGAAGACTGTACTTTCAGGGTTATTTCTGTAGTTCATTACTAGAGAAGTTTCTCTGAATGTGTACAGCAGCAAGAAAAACTTACTTCAAGTTGGGGGGAGGATGAACAAGGAAGGGAGGAGGGGAGAAAGGGAGGGTTTGGGGTGCTCCCACTTAATGGGCACAATGTAGGGGTGTATGACACACCTTTTGGGTACAAGACACAACTACAAGAGGGATTCTACCTAACATTCAAATATCGTGGTTGTGTGTACTCTTACATTAACCTGAAATTTAATAAAAAGAAAAAAGAAAAAAATCTAATTACATGGGACTAAAATATTTTTATGACTTTTCATTTAAAACCTTACTGATTCTTTTTGCTGCCTGATATCTATAGAATTTAAAACTATTAAATCCTACCAGGCTCAATCTGTTATTTACTACCAATGCTCTGCTATTAAAACTACAAATGCTCAGGGACTAATCTATAAAAGTTGGGTGTGTAAGATCGTAAAGGCTGATTTCGAGAGATGGAATTAGTTCAAACCCTGGAGAAATGGGCACACAGATGCCTAAACAAATACTAAATGAAAGACTTTGCCTTTTGGGAACACTTGGTATAAACATTTATCCCAAACATAAAGAATATCCTGCATCCCATAGACTCAGAGCTTCCTGAATATACCGTATATACTCGAGTATAAGCCGAGTTTTTTCCGGCACAAATTTTGTGCCGAGTTCGGGTTTTTCGGCACAAATTTTGTGCCGAAAAAACTCGGCTTATACTCGAGTATGTATGTAATTGTTCTCAGTTATGGGGTTATGCAGATAAGGGATATAACAAAATTTTATCAGCCACAGTAGGACAAATTACTAAAGAGACTAAAAATATTGTGACACAACAAAATTATCTCTAAATTTCTTAGTATAAATGGTCAACAGTACTTGCAGTAAATCTGCAACTAAACCCAAGAATACAGAAGCTCAACACTAACAGATAAATTAATTTTGTAACCTTGTCTTTGACATTTTGATTTTTACTCTTATAATGCATAGAAGATTTTAAAGGGTTGAAGAATACCTTTCCACCTCCAGTCCCATTTGTCCTAGAACATTTAATGGGCTGTGAGCCTTTTTGCTTTTTAAGTCCCCTTGGCCGCAAGGGTCTCATTAAGGGCCTGCTTGGATGGACCTAGATCAGGTAGCCTCACCACTCCAGCAACCATGAGACAAAAATAAGAGTTTGACCATCAGTGTTGCCTCTGGCAGATATTGGCCAAAAGGAGGAGGAGATTATGAACTAAAATAAAATCTTAAGCCTCCCAGCCAACTGAATTGACCCCTATTGGCAGGGGGTGGGAGGGGATATCCCCTAAATCTGAGTTACGGGCCATGAAAGGGGAGGTCAGACACACTTCATCACGCCCCCTTCCCTTCTTGGAGATATCCTTTATAACTCACTAGATGGCTTGAGTCTGAGTATATGTCCTTATATAGCTAGTGGTTTATCTCTGATTAACAGACTTCCTTATCTTCTCATTCCAAGCCTTCAGACAGTGTCATTTCTAGAACCAATTACAAATCAAAGAATCTTTAAACTCACCTATAACCTGTAATTCCCCACTTCAATATCTCCTGCCTTTTCAGGGCAACAATTTGTATTGATTTTGAATTATAATATGATTTGTGATTTATAATATCAATTACAACATGTAATTCCTGGCTTCCTGAAATGTATAAAATCAAAGTGTAACCTAACCTTGGCAAGACCACTTGCTCAAGGTTTCTTGGAAGTGGCTTTCTGGACCATGGTCACACATGTTTGGCTCAGAATAAACCTCTTTAAATTATTTTACAGAGTTTGAGTTCTTTTCCATTGGTGCTTGAATGCTCCATGTCACCCCAAAGTGCATATGACTGTGAAAACAGCCTTTAGTGATCAACATCACCTAGAAGTGAGATACTGCTCTGATTATGTCACACGCATAACCTTGCCACTTGTCTGAATCTGCAGATACCCTGCCTCCATCTAAAAATAATCATTGCACCATGCTTATCGCATCTCATAACCTAGGAGGAAGTGAGCAGCTATACCTGAGGTGGGCAAAAAAAGCCCAACTACTAAGATCAGGAAATGGGGGACTGGAGAAGGTAAGCAAAGTGCCCAATTTGCCTGCAACTTTAGGTGCATGAGTCACGGCTACTGCCACATGAGACTGATGAGCACTTGAAATGTCTGAATTGAGATAATGCTCCAAGTATAAACTACGCCCCCTGAGCTTCAAAGTCTTAGTCTGAAAAAAAGAATATACACTATCTCATTAGCATCTATTTTATATCAATTACACGTGTAAATGTTTGTTTTGTATATATTGAGTTAAATGAAATATATCACTAAAATTAATTTCACCCTTTTTCATTTTTACCTTTTTCAATGAAATTACTAAGAAATATTAAATCATAAACATGGCTCACACTAAATTTCTAATAAATAGCGATGTCCCGGGATTCTGTTTTCTTCCTCTGTTAAATGACGTTAATGATGAGAATACAGGTAAAGTTCCCAAGGCGGTAAGTTCTAGAAATGTTGTGTCCTTCCCTACCAGAACACTGAAGCCTCCTGACTTTCACTTGCATGATTCAGATACATTCAAAGTCATTGTTCTGTTTCTATCCAGATTTTTCTTTAGTAGGAGCATGTTTTTTTTAGTCATGTCTTATTGGAAACCTTGTGATTACTGTTTGTAAGCAGCAAGTTGGAAAGTGGAAAGGCCAGCTAAGATCCTGAAACTGCCTTGCCTGAAGCAGAGCCATCAGAGAATGTACCTATTCATAAACTCATCACAGGATCCGTGAAAAGACACACTGACATTTAGGCAGGAAATGCACACAAGGTAATTCCTTCCCTTGAGCTCACTGAGCACCAATCTGGTTGTGATATGAATTATTCATGGGTTTCTTCATGCCACCCTTATGTTGAGGTTGATATCAGGGCAGGGCTCATAGTTCCCCTCTCTGACCCCATGTGGAGTGGTCATGGACAGGCCCAACATCCCATCCTAGGATCAGCTCCCAGGCTCTCCACGTGAGGGTTCCAGGCCCAGATGCTGCTACTGACTTCTAATTGGCCACCTACCATTAAGTTTCCTACTGCTAGAAGACAGATGAATTCATCCAGCAGCTGGCCCAGGACTCCTTAGTAAACAACTTGAGATAATTTATGGAATTGATTTATGCCACTCCTTTTTTCCACAAAGAGTTTATGGTGACTATATAATATAAGTGGCCTTTTATTGGATTTATTATAATTGCCCTCTCATCTCATGCAGGAGATGTCCTGGTCGGGAGTGATAAGTTCATATGCTATATGGCCTGAACAGTTATTATACATTGATGAAGGTGAGGCAACAGGGAGTGGTGGGGACTGTCCCCAATTGAAGTGTACCTGACCCATCTGCAGGGCCAGCCACTGGCCAGATCGTTTTCTTGAATTTGCACCTGGTGTTGAAAATCCTCTGATCTGTCACAAAAAGATTCAGGTTCCCAGATTTTAAGGTGGACATCTCCTGATTTTTTAAATGTCAGCCTGAACGAACCTGTCTATTGGTCCAGTTCAGCCAGACTGTTTGTAATCTCTTATCCTTCATCCCTCCTGTCGTAGTGCGTAGTGTTTATACCAATTACAGTTTTCAAAATTAGACACCAATTTACCATTTCGATAGTTATTCCAGATTCGTCTTCTTAATTATTCCTTTTTGTGTTCTCTTTGTTTCTCGAAGTTCTCCAGACTCCAAGAGAGGAGAGAAAGCAAATATAGGAGTTCAGAATGGCTCTTTCCTGACTCAGTACCCTCATCTGTAAGAAAGGGTGGCTAAATCTGTCTTTGGGTGTTTTGTCTTCTGTGTTGCCAGGATGCTGCCAGCAGGGCAGGAGCTCGGAGGGAAGAGGGGAAGAATTCCAGGTGAGGGTCCAGGAGCTCTCTCCTTTGTTTTAAGGCCGGGGTAGAGCAGTTAAAAGCATCTCAGGCCCACCTCCATGCATCCCCCACCGTCCCTCTGCTCCCAGCCCTCATGTGCCCACCACCTTTAGGGAAACTGTTCCTTTTCTGGGACTTGTTCTATGATGATGGCCACCACCTCCTAATGTGCTCCCCCTTTCCACCAGATACTTTGCCTTCAATGACAAGTCCTGAGGTCACAAAGAAATCTGGGCTATTTCTGCACAAATAACCAAAAATTTTCAGTAGACTTCAGTTAGGTAACTGGCTATTTTGAGTCTAACAGGTAGTTTGTTTGGTTCTTTTTTTTTCTCTGCAGTTATAATGAAGACTCAAATTGACTTCTGTCAGTAGGAAGCATATCCAGACTACTTTTTAAATTGACAAATAAATATTATGTATACTTATTGTGTACCATGTGATGTTCTGATGTTTGTACACATTGTGGAAAGACTAAATCACTCCAAGTAACACATGCAATCTATTCTGAGCAATTTCCAAGTATGCAACACATTAATATTACCTATAGCCATTATGTTATACAAGAGATTCTTGAATTTATTCCTCTCGTTTAACTGAAATTTTGGATCTTTTGACCAACATTGCCCTAGTCTCCATCATCCTGCCCTCAACCCCTGGTAACCATCATTCTATTCTGCTGCTGTTTGTCCTTTTTAGATTCCATATAAGTGAGATTGTGCTGTATTTGTCTTTCTTTGCTTGGCTTATTTCACTTTGCATAATGTCCTCAGGTCCATGCATGTTGCCAATGATAGGATTTCCTTTTTTTCTAATAGTATTCCATGTAGACCGCATTTATTTTTATCCATTCATCCACTGATAGGCACGTAGACTGATTCCATATCTTGGCTGTTGTGAATAGTGCTGCAGTGAACATGGGAGGCCAGACATCTCTTTGATATATTGATTCCATTTCCTTCAGATATGTATCCAGTGGTGGGATTGCTGGGTCCTTCGGTCATTTAATTTTATTTTTTTTGAGACATTTCCATACCGTTTTCCTTAATGATCATACTAATTTACATTCCTACCAACCGTGTACCAGGGTTCTTTTTCTCCACATAGACTTTCTTTACTGATGCTCAGAAATCAAAATTTGGGGGAGTACAATATTACGATTAAAATGTTAAAGCATTTTGTGTGTGTGTGGGGGGGTGAATTGAAAGAAGACAGCTGCATTATCAGGAAAGGGACTGAGAACCAGCTGGTGAAGCAACATCAGCCCCATCTGTGCACAAACCCAGACGGGCAGCAGGAAGTCTGCCACGTTGGTCTACCTGTGGGCCACAGGGTGAGTAAACGCAGCCTTGAGGTGGCCAGTGTCAGACTGACGTCTGCAAACAGTGCGTCTACTTCACAAGGAAATCCACAGGAAGAACAACTTCCTGTGAAATACTCTACCTGTAGTAGATAAAACACAAGATACAAAAGTATAAAAGTCTTACTGTTGTTCCGAGGATTCCAATCACGTGCATGGAATGTTTCTTAAAGGGTTTGTCCCTTTCATCTTGGAACTTGTGGGGATTTCTTAGTTTCCTGTGATGCCAATAAAGACATTTCAAAATTTCTGTAAGGAACAGGGGTACAGTCTAATCCACACTTTAGCAGATTCGGTGTATTCAGAAACTGGGTTTGATAGTGAGGTCACATATTTTTGGCTCTGTATTTTGTCTTGGGTGATACACATTTACTTACAAACTGTGTTTGGGATCTCCCAAGTTGGCAATCTTCAAAGAACGTATCTTATGCTTTGAGCTTGCTGTGTTCTCTCGGTGCTTTGGCAGATTGGGGTATAACTTTGTTCCCTCACACTTTGTAACTGGGCTTCCTTTTGCACCTCTTAAGTTCCTTAAGTTCTAATTTTAGGGCACACTACATGGTCCACATTTTTTTTATGCTGGGCATGTCTTTTTATTTTGGTTGTTTAACTCTTCTAAGTCTATTTAGCATGCAGGGATTGTCTTGATGATTCATATTTTGTATTCTGGGTACAGGTTATTTTCCAATCTTATGGCCTAAGGTACACTCTATAGCTTCCACAGTGTGGTGTGCAGCCACTGTTTCAGGCGTCCCAAGCTCTCTGTGGGAATAGTGACTAAGTGATTTCTTCCAGCTTCAGTCCTCAGAGACGCTGTCATAAGGAAAACAGGATCACGTCACCTGGTGCTTCAACAGGAAAATTGAACTTTTCCTAAATGAGTCTGCTGCCTCCCATTGTTTTGTCTCCTGGGGTCCATGTTTCTCAGCATTGATTCTCCTAACGTCCATCTCTTTGAAAATCCCCCTCCTGGCCAGAGCTGGATGACATAGAATGAGGCCCCTGGGGGGAGCTGGCCATTCACAGTGCCTTGGCCAGATCTCACCCCTAGGCCACAGCTGAGTGATCCAAGAATGGGGGCTTGACCTGCATTGGGCTAATCAGCCTCCTTCCCATGGATTTAAAATAGGAAATGAGAAAGAATGAGTGTCTGCCCAGTGGATAGAATTGTAAAATGGGACTAAGCAGAGAGAAGTCTACAAAGTGCTAGGATCACAGAAGAATTTAAGAAGGTCTGCATTTAGCAAAGGGTGAGACCACTCCTGGCAAAAGGCAGAGCTGAGACAGAGCCTGGATTCCAGGGGTCCCTACTCTCTCACATCTTCTAACCCAGCATCCTTCCAAAAACTTCTGGCTAACTTGGGTTCTCATACTTGCAACCAGAATTGTCCTCAGTATGACAGTGAAGTTAGATCATATGCTGCCAATATAAAGAAGTATACAGCAATTGTATTTTATGCCCCAGGAGTGTTCCTAAAGATCTTTCATGGTTTGTACTGGTTATATATTTGTTTCCCAGTCAACCTGGCACCACCGTCATTACCATAAACACAGTGTGCAATTTATTTGGTTCTCTTGCTTTGTGTCAACGGTTGCAGGGTTTCTTTCTTTTTAAGTTTTTATTTTATTTTATTTTATTTTATTTTATTTTTATTTTATTTTATTTTAATGTTTGAGACAGAGTCTTACTGTTGCCCTGGGTAGAGTACCATGGCATCATAGCTCACAGCAACCTCAAACCCTGGGCTTAAGCAATTCTCTTACCTCAAACTCCTGAGTAGCTGGGACTCCTTTGTCCTTTGAGAGCTCCTTTCTGCGTCAGTCCGTTTGGGATGCTATAAGATGACACCATACACTGGCCAGTTTATAAACATCAGAAATTTATTTCCTACAGTTTTGGAGGCTGAGAAATCTAAGATCATGGCACTGACAGATTTGGTGTTTGAGGAGGGCTTGCATTCTGGTTCATAGTTTTTTGTTTGTTTGTTTGTTTGGGTTTTTTGTTTGTTTTTTTGCATCAACTTCATGTAGTAGAAGGGGTGAGGAATCTCTCTGGGGTCCCTTTTATAAGGATACTAATCTCCTTCATGAGGCATCCACCCTCATGACATAATCTTTTCTTGTTTCCTATCATCATCACCTTGGTGCCAACGACTTCAACATAGAATTGGGGGGAGGGGTGACATAAACATTCAGACAATAATACTGTTATATCTCTGGGATCCCACTAGTGTACAATGGAAGAAACTTCACCATATAGTCTAATTATAAATAGAATACAAGTATGTCTTCTAAAAAGATCAAGACATTAAGACTCATCTTTATGCACATTACCAATGAGGAATCCATCTTTATGAGACCTCTTTCTTTCTTTTTCTTTTTTATTTTTTTTTAAGGCAGAGTCTCACTCTGTTGCCCAGGCTAGAGTGCAGTGGCATTAGCCTAGCTCACAGCAACTTCAAAATCCTGAGTTCAAGTGATCCTTCTGTCTCTGCCTCTGCCTCCTAAGTAGCTGAGACTACAGGCCCGCCACACCTGGCTAATTTTTCTATTTTTACTAGCAATGGGGTCTCACTCTTGCTCAGACTGGTCTCAAACTCCTGAGTTCAAGTGATTCTCCTACATTGGCCTCCCAGAGTGCTGAGCCACCCTACACAGCCAGAGACATGCTTTTTTTTGATTAGACATTTTTAACTCATAAGGCCCCTTACAATTTAAATTCATATTTTTCTGAATGGTGTGAGGAAAAGAAGCAAGAATATTCTTGGTGATTTTGAGAAGACATGTGCGTGAGGTACTGATGACAAGGCTGGGGACTGCATGTCTGTGGCAGGCCTTGAGAGCCAGGCCACGGGGCTGAGGACTCGTCCTCCACAGCAGATGGAGGGCTTCACGACCCCCATCTTTCTCTCCCTAACTTCTTCTTCTTCTTTTTTTTTTTTTCTTATGGGTTGAGTCCATCTTTTTTCTTTCTCTCTCTCTCTCTCTCTTTTTTTTTTTTTTTTTTTTTTTTGCAGTTTTTGGCCAGGGCTGGGTTTGAACCCGCCACCTCCGGCATATGGGGCTGGTGCCCTACCCCTTTGAGCCACAGGCACCGCCCCTCCCTAACTTCTTATTCGTGGAATGTTCTCCAGTTTTTTGGCTTCAATTCCTGCTTTTAGCCTCTGCAAAGCTCAGTTTGCTCCCTTTCCACGTGTAAGCCAGACGGTAGGGGCTCCCATACACTTAACTAGAAGGCTGAGGTCAGGAGGCTTTGTCCTAATGAGGAGAAGGGAGGAACAAGGCAAGATGCATGAATCTAGGCAGTTTACAAAAGGCAGATGGGGGAAGCTGGCTGCTAACTTGAAGTGCAGGGCGAGAGAGGCAGAGAGAGAAAGGGAACCTGAGATTTGAGCTGTAGTCACTGTGAGCAAGAGGATACCGTTCCCAAAATGGGGAAGTTGGAAGAAAAAGATGTATTGGAGGGAAAGGTGATGAGTTTGGTTGTAGAAGGGAAGGAGACTGGAGCTGGGCCCTCCCTTCCACTCTGGAGTAGTTGTTCTACGTCCAACCTTCTAGCAGAGGTGTCCAACCGTTGGTCATCTCTGGGCCACATTGGAAGAAGAAGGGTTGTCTTGGGCCACACATTAAACACACAAACACTAACAAAAGCTGATGAGGACAAATAAAGGCCTGTGCATAATTCTTGTGGTATCAACCACACAGACAAGCAAAAATGCCCTCATGTAATAGTCCTAATTATGCATCAGCCCACTCAGATGGTGTTTTTTTTTTTTTTGTCTGTTTCTTTTTTTTTTAGGTTTACAAGGAATTTTTTTTTTTTCATTTCTTTATTTTTTATTGTTGGGGATTCATTGAGGGTACAATAAACCAGGTTACACTGATTGCATTTTTTAGGTAAAGTCCCTCTTACAATTGTGTCTTGTGCCCAAAAAGTGTGGCACACTCCCCTCCCTCCTTCCCTCTCTTTGCTCTTCCTTTCTGATTTCATTTTTTTTTTTTTTTTAAGCAGGAACTCAATTTTATTGCGTCAAGCAGCCTCTTATATGGAGCGTGGGGAAGGGGCGGGGAAAGAAGGCAGGGGATGAGATGCGTGACAGGGTTGGCCCAATGGCATGGTACCATGTTGGCTGTATCTAGGTAGAGGCAGTTTCAGGCCGGGCCTTGCTGAGTCATTGCTACGTGGAAGTAGCTTGATGGATCTACTTCTAGTCAGGCTTGGGAAGTTGCACTAGGCCTCAGGCACATGGCAGGGCCCAACAATTC